>JAQMYG010000038.1:26318698-26340045 GCA_030014215.1 Clariallabes teugelsi | reverse complement strand
ACACACACACACACACACACACACACACACACACACACACACAGACACACAGACACACAACGGGCAATTAGTGAACGCCAATTAACCTAAACTGCATGTCTTTGGACTGTGGGAGGAAACCGGTGTACCCGGAGGAAACCCACTGAGCACGGAGAGAACATGCAAACTCCATGCACACACAGACGGGAATCGAGCCGGACCCTGGAGGTGCAAGGCGACAGTGCTAACCACTACACCACCGTGCCGCCTCCTCATTACACAAATTCTTTAAATGTAAAAAAATAAATAAATAAAATAAAATATTCAATTTAAAATAATTCTATGGTTTAAACTGAGCATACGCAGTTACTAAACACGGTGTCTGGTTCTTCATCAGCATAAGCCCCGGTACAGCAGAGTTTACCCTTTTAGCAAAGTTCTTGTTTAGTATTAGAACACATCTTAAAATAATCACTGTTAAATATAAAAAAAAATAAGAGCATAAAATACAACACATTGAAAAATTAATACTTCTATTACTATAAAAAAAATAAACTAAGCTAATAAAACATAACCTAATACAACAATTTTGTTCTTTTGGCATTTGAGCAAACACTTTTGTTTTTGTAAACTGAAGGTTTCAATGAGTTCATGTTCTTCTGAATGAGAAAGTTTTTCGGATTAGTTGAACCAGGACTGAAGCGAATATGAAATCCATGTGTTTCCAAATGACCAAGTTTACCAGTTTTGCAATGTTTCTGTCTTTCACTCTAGAAGACGTTCTGTAAAAGGTTAAAGGTAAAAGGTTCTAGATCATTGCCCTGAATCCAAAAGACAGTGCAGCTCCCATCGCCAGACCCAAGGACAGGAAGAAGGCCATGATTGCCCCCGCTGTCTCCGCTTCATGCTGGGACACTTTCCTGTGGGACAAATCCAAAACAGCAGAATAATTACTACACAGGAAGCAGTAAAATATTAATGTGTGCAGTATGTATGACGTCCAATCCAGGATGCATTCCCCAGTCCTCGTGCCTCGTGTTCCCAGAACTGCATATGACCAGTGTGAAAAGCAAACATTACTAAATAGGGTGTGATCTATTATAACAGTTCTGTAGAATAGGAAAGGAAATGAGTGGACATGGTCAACATTTTCTGCTGCTACGTTCTTTCTAAAAACTTACAAAGAATAGGGTACAACAAATGACTCATTAACGTGATTCTTTTGTGTGGCAATTCATGTATCGCCAGACTGACCTCCAAAACCTTGTTTCATGAATAACGCTCAAAACATGAGCGTGCAGCACAACATCCTTTGTTCTAGTCCCTGCAGAGTTCCACACTAACTTGACACTATTTCAATTATATCAGAATTCTGACGCGAGCTTTCTTGTGTGTAACAGTAACAGCAGAACGTTGTAACATCCTCAGAACATCTACCTGTACGTGTCGTTACTGTTTTCACTAACAGTTACAATTATTTCTCGCATAAAAAGCAAGGGCAGAATTTAAACAATGCAAACTACCTTCAATTACTTTAACTTTTTAACTTTGAACTTAAAATGAAGCTAAATATTTACTGAGCGGCATGTGCGCCTGTCACCTGCCATAATTATTATTTATGAACAAAATAATTCACTTATACCACACAGGATGAAAATGTGTAAAGAGTTCAAAAGAAAGTCGTTTTACCTCCTCACATGCCTCCAAAGTCTCAAAACTCTGATCGTGAGTGCGCAGGCTGTGTGTCTGCAGGTTTTTTTTTGACTATGCTGTGTTTTGAGGTGGTGTAAGCATGTGTAATGAGTGAGTTAAAGATTAATTTACTCAGAGTTCGGGGAAAAGGGTAAATTGGAGGCTTTTAATGCGCATGATTTTTTATTATGTAAAGCCATAAAAATGCATTTCTGATGTAACAACGTATGCTTCTGCGCACGCATCACCAAACAAAACAACCACAAATAATAACTGAATTGACAGAAATTTCTTCATCATCTCATGATCTCATACAGACTTTTACACCCAGCTAAACTATATAGTGCAAATGATTTGACATGAGGTGACATCGTAAACACTCCTTGAATGTGTATAGACTTGCCACAAACATGGATCAGAGTTCTGTTGACTGTGTTGCAGTTTTGATATTATGATTTCGTTTATTAAGGGGCAAAAAACCTGTACAAACCTGCCGAGCCCTACAGTATGTGAAAAACAATTGCCTCAGTTAAGGTCAGTGTTCATGATTCAACAATAAAGAAAGAGAATGTAATTCATGGGAGAGTTCCAAGGCAAAAGTCACTGCTGAGCAAAATGAACACACACGCTCATCTCACATTTGCCAAAACAATATCTTGATCATTCACAAGACTTTTGGGGAAATATTCTGTGGACTGATGAGACAAAAGATGAAGGGTTTTTGGAATGTGCATGGCCTGTAAAAAGAACATCAGACCAACAGTCGAACATGGTGGTGGTATTTTGGTGGTCTGGGGCTGCTTTGCCGCTGCAAGACTTGAATTAAACAGTCATAGTTGATGGAACCATGAACTCTGTGCTCTACCAGATGTCCGGCCACCAGTTTGTAACCTCGGGCTCAAGTGCACTTGGGTTATGCAAGTGTTGGTTATTTGGAGTGGCCTAGTAAAACTCTGGACTTAAATCTGATTGAGATCCTAAAATAGGCCGCTCATGCTCAAAAACCCACCAATGTGGTGGAATTAAAACAATTCTGCTTAGAAGAGTGGCTCAAAATTCCTCCAAAAACGATGTGCAAGATTATCATCACTATTATTTGCCAGTTATCACAAATGCTTGATTGTAGTTGTTGCTGCCAGGTGTGGCACAGCCAGGCTTTATGTTTAGGGGCAATTACTTTTTCACATGGGGCCAGGCAGGTTTGCACAGCTCTTTTCCCTTAATAAATGAAATCATTTAAAAACTGCACTACTAAAAGTATATATTTTGGTTATCTTTGAAATAAATTAAACAAACTTTTATATTACACATTTAATATTATCATTTAAGTGTGACACATGCACAAAAAAAAAAATAATCAGGAAGGGGGCAAATACTTTTCACAGCACTGTATGATAGTCAATAAACACACAAAAAAAAATCCTAGCATTCACTGTAAACTCTGTGTACTCACTTGGGTCCGAAGCACATGCACAGGCTGGCGAGATAGCCGTTGCTGAAGGAGAAGAAGATCATGAAGACGATGTACCAGGCGTCGTGATTAAACAGGACGGGAATGTTGTACCTGGGCTGCACGTCGCACAGGATGAAGAGGGGGACGAATATGAGACGAGCTAGCACCAGGACAGGCAGCCAGATGCTGTCTTTACCAGGCTGCAGAGACGGAGCGCACACAATATTAACATCACAAACAATCTACAAAACTCTGTGTGTATCTACAAAACCATACACAATCAAACATTTATTTTATCTATTTATCAGTCAACCATAATCATAAAATTAGTTGAGTTACAGAAAAACAATAAACACAGAGAACATTTTTCTTTAATGGTGGTAATCTGTAAGCTTGCTGTGGTTGCTAAGATTACTCCAGAGTTTTATGCGGGAACAATGTGTGTAGTCAATCATATATACTGTAGATGCAGACTATACAAAGTAAATAAATCCTGTATCTACACTGTATTTTAATACTACAGTATGTTAGATGTCCTGTGACATAATCTTTATTCTTTATACAACCCTACACTGTTGGTCAGGTCAGGCACTTCTTAGACGCTCCCTAACTGACTGCATTACTTTAAAGGCCCAATGGTCCGCTTTTTGTTTTTTGAGAGATTAGATTCGGCAGGTTATAATGGAAGAAAATGTAACAATATATTAATGTGTCCTTGGTTCTCTGTCGACTCTGGCGCAAGACAATATACATTGTCCCTTTTGTGTGCGTTTCGGTATTAAGAAATACAGTAGAAGAGAAAATCTCAGATGTGCAGTGAATGTCTCAATAATGTCTCCAGATTCATATCAGACATGTGCATAATAAAAGTTTCGATTATTTCAAAATGCTGGTATAGTACCATTTTTTTTTATTCTAGTACCAGGCTACTTTGTTTCTAGTGCAACATTAATGTTAATTACCTTCTACTATCTACCTAAGAGCCTATGATGACTCTCTCTTAGCACTGGGCACCACTCCCAGACTCCTGGATTAATTTACTTTAATTTCTGGGCAAACTCCGTCTACATCAC
Source organism: Clariallabes teugelsi (assembly GCA_030014215.1). NCBI lineage: Eukaryota > Metazoa > Chordata > Actinopteri > Siluriformes > Clariidae > Clariallabes > Clariallabes teugelsi. The sequence continues at coordinate 26,335,848 of JAQMYG010000038.1, read as the reverse complement.
CGTTTCTCTTTTCCTGGAGTTGGAGCTCTTGCCCACTTCCTTCGTGCCATGACGCAGATGCATGCCACTTAGTGTCGAGAACAAGGTTTTCCTTTATGCTGAGTCAAAGCTTTCTTTTTAACATACCACATCCTTAGTCTGCTCAGTATTTCAGCCATCAATATTACTCACACATTACTCAATTTATTCAGCCTCCAGCTGGAGTCACATATGCAGAGTCCACTTGACTGCACGTTTTTATGCTTTGGAACAGACATGGAACTAGAAGCCTTACAATGTGTGGCGGTGACACTTTCTGTAACATTGTGTCCTTCATTTCAAAATCTTCTAATTCACCGTGGCAAAAGTTCACTTTTCAAAAAAATTATGGGAGTCAAACCAGGACTTGTGATGAAATTGCTGGAGAATGAAGGAGTAAAAACAGCTGACTGGTTTCAAGAAAAAGTACAGTGATTCAGACTCAGGATGAGCCGCAGTAAAACATTTGAACGATACAAACGTTCTGAAGAAGGCAGTATGTCCATAAATGACGATCCCAGATTTCAGATGTGAAGCAGGCAGTCTGATCGCGGCTCTGGGATACTGAGAAAACGTTCTACAGTGATGGTACCCAAGCTCTAGTGAAACGATGGGATAATTGTGTTAGTGTAGCAGAGGATTATATAGAGAAAGAGATAGCAAGATTATACAGAGTTTTTATTCTCATAAATGTGCTCCAACATTCTGCACAATCAAAAATCCTGGTTTGAATTGAAAACCCATGATAAACTTAAAAAGGGTTATATAAAAATTCTAACTATCAGATTTTTTTGGTTTTGCAAAGATTTCATTCCTTTTCTTCCTGTGCTCACATAAACACAATGCAAATTAAAATAGACCTTAAACGTTATCTGTCCAATTCTGATTAGGAAATACAAAAGTAGTTAGAATCTTTTTCCTAAGCTGGAAAGCTGCGGCGGCCAGGTTTTATCTTTTAATTACAGCGCGTGTGCTTGTGCCTCGTTTGGTACGTTACTGCTGGTCATTTTGTCTGCAAGTCTCACAAATGAGAGTTCTATTGTTTCTGCCAAGGTGAAGAATCTTTTATTGGTTTGGACATCTGCCACCGCTCCATCTCATTCTCTCTCAGGCATTTTTTTTAGCTAGTGAGAGACTGCTGGCCTTGGTTTTAACAGTGACTGGAAGTGCTTTATTCATTATTTTAGAATACTGCAGATAAAAATAAATAAATAAATAAAATAAAAAAAAACTGTCAGACCGGGACTTTTGATTGTACAAAACAAATAAGACACAGTTATGAGAGTAAAACTGTCTTTATGCTCCCCTGCCACACTAACCATGCTTATCCCCATCCTTATTTCCCCAGTGCTTTGACGCCATCAAGGTAAAAAGTCTCAGTACAACGGAGCCATGATCGGATTGCCTGCTTCAAGTCTGAAACGCTGGCCTCCCAGGAACTCCTTTGATGATCCAAACATGTGAAAATGGCTTGGAGCGAGGTCAAGACTGTATGGGGGATGTGGCAATAACTCCCAGCTATGTTACTGTAATGTGCAAGTGGTGTTGGTGAATGATTGTGTGTACAGTTTGCATCTCTTAGGCAAATTACTGACAAGTTATCTGTCAGTTTTCAAGGTTCAGTTGTCCGATTCGCTGAATGCTGACGAAAACGACTGCAGTGGGCGACCTTGGCAGGGATCATCATTCATGGACATACATCCTTCTTTAAACTGTTTGCACTATTCAAATTGTTTCTCTGCGGCTAAGAGTCTCAGCACCGCTCTGATCACTCCTTCTTTTCATAAGAACTTGCATCACAAGCTGTGATTTGACTTAAACAACGCTCGTATAAAATCAATAGTACAGTGTGCCAGCTGGGCATGTTCAAGCATTAGCTGCAGACAGAAAGGGAAATGGGTTGAACCAGAAAGAAAGGAGAGATTTGAGGCTTATTTGTGAGGCTTATCCAGTTTAGTGGCTTTATAAGTCATTACTTTTCTACAACTGTGTGTAGAACCGTTGGAGAGGGAGCGGCAGAAGACAGACGGAATTTTACCAGAGCATCTGGCTAGTGTGTAGACTGAACACACACTTGCCAGAAGCGGTGGTAAAATTCCGTACAAATGGTAAAAATATAATTATTTTACACATGACACATAATTCCAATTCTCTCTCTATATTTCATTTTTCATTATGGTTTGACAAAAGGTGGATCTAGGTAGTAAACCACCATGACCATGGTCTATACAGATACATTTGTACTCGACAGTCTAGTATCAGAGCATTTAATTTGAAGGGGGGAAAAAACAACACTGATACTTACCCATGTGGTTTTTGCAGTTAAGCTTCGTCCAACCCAGTCCATCAAGTTGAAGAGCAAGAAACAGAACACGGGGATGAAGTATTTATCTGGGGATACCAGTGCGAGACAGGAAGTCGATGAGATTGGGAGCACATTACACACTGAAATCTTTCAAGGAGCACATTTTCTCAAAACTCACTTACTCCAATTACCGCCTTTTTCCCCATGGGACCTGACGTCTACAGTCACAGCAGGGAATATTCCAATAGTGACGGTGAAGACTAAGCACACTGAAAGGGCCATCACCCAAATCTAAAGGGGTCAGGGAGCACAAACGAATAGCACAAGTCATTTAGAGCACTGAAAATGTATAGTATGTGATTAATCATATAATGGTGGTATAATTATTTAGATTTAGTGTGCCACTGATAAAATCCATCAAATGAGTAAGACCAGGCTCCATGACTTACAGTTATTACTATTACTACTACTACTGTAGGTCACTGCTCAAACAAGAATGCACGGATTAAGAAGACGAAGAAGAGTCATAGTCAGAGATGAAACAAACAATTGCGTGATTTCCATTTTTGTCTAGTGTGGAAGTTAATTTAAAGCAGATCTTTGGATTGATAAGAATACCCAGCAGTGTTTCCCCTACAATAGTACAGGCACGGCAGGACGCGATACGTCATTTAGACATAGTGACACCCTCACTATGTCTAAATGACAACAGATTTGTCACACAAGTCTGTCTCTGTGTTTCCCCTCTGATTAGCTTGTGACAAACCCGGGAACAGTGTTGTGCATGATGAGGGGAATTTAACAGACTCATCCTCTCATTAGCATTTAACATCTAATATTACATGATCTGGCTGGCGAGCTGCTACCTTGTCGGATGAGATCTGTTTATTTTTGGTAAAGTTTTAACAGAATAAAAAAATTTAATAAAATAAAAAACTCTACGTTGAATGAGGCTAATCTAATCTAACATATAACACTGCTTGTTACATTTTCTGCATACCGTATATATTTTATTTAGTTATTTTTATTAAAGACAGTTTGACTAGACAATCTTCTTTGATAGTAAAATATGTGGTAACTGACAGTTTTGTGGGCAATAAATACATCTTACTAATTCTCTCCTTGTTTTACTTTGACCTTTATGTGGAAATTACCAACCAAATGTGTTGCACGAGAAAAAAAGAAAAACAACCAAAAATTTTAGGGTGCGTGCATATAACCTACACCATCCTCTTGTGTCTGGGCCTGAAAACTGTTCTAGGAGAAACATAACATAACATGAATACGAATAGTATAATAACGTGTTCTCAACTTATTTCAGATGACAGTGCCACAAATAGAGCCTTGTTTTAGAAAGGATTCATCGCTTCCAGCAGGGCTGGAGTAGGACGACTTATTTTCACACCAGACACGTCATATCTGAGCCCACGCTCACTCGGGATGTCCACAATGACTAATGCACAGTTCAAACTCCACTGGGTATTTATCTACAAAGACACTGCAGAGTAGACCCAACAAGGCTAGAACACTAACTGAATCAAAATATGCAAAGAAATAATGATACAAAAGATTTTAAATAATTATAAAAAGCTGTAACTAATTTTAACGTTATCAAAATTATATCTTGACAAACAATTTGATGCTTTGATTTAAATAATTTATTTACTTTTAATTGAATGTACTTATGTTACTTTCTTTTAGCTGAACTCCTTTGACATGATACACTAGGCCATGAATTGTGCAAACATGAACAGGGCTTCTCAGAAACTATAAAAATACCAAATCTCTGAGCTTTAGCAGACCAGAAAATGGTCGATGATGGAAAGATGGGCTACGTTTCCATTTATACAAAATATTCACACAGGGATAATAATAAAAAAAAAAAAACAGTCATTGGTAGAGCTGAGTGCATCACGTCATGTTATACTGCTCATGTGACGCCTGTCTCAACAGCTGCATCTCCAACATCTGGGCTTCTTACTGTCACAAACATGGCTGTAAATAAGTGTTTCTCTAATGCCCTTCTCTTTTTTAATCTGGCCTTTTCCGCTCCCACTTTACTTATTTTGATCTTCATATAAATTAAAGCCTAAAACATCTTTATTGTCTTGCTGTAAACCTGAACATTTTGCCATGTGATCTGACTAAACTCACTCTGCAAATCAGAGAGTTATCTCTGAGCGCCGTGTGAAGTGAATGTGTGAGTTCGTGTGGGCGAGTATGTGGGTCAGAGTGCAGCTGCCTGCAACAATACAGCAAGAACCAGCTCAAAGTTATTACATTAATGTTATAATTCCGTCTTCATCAAATATACACAATACTAAGCTTAATATTTTCACATGGATGCATGTCTGACAATAAAATTAAAAGCCTATCTGCATGGTATTTTATTAACACGTTATTCTCTTTCCATTACTCTTGACTGAATCAGTTGCACATTATAGTATATAATAAAAACAATCGGTCCTCAAAGGCCGAGTACTAAAGGAATGAGTGGCGTTCAAGCGCATTTACCTACTACAAATGGTCACCAGTCTTAGATGCTGAAATAAACTTTAGCTGTGGATTCTTTGGTTGCAGGTAACTCCTTTTGAAACATGGCTTCTCACTCCTTCTTTAGAAGCTTTGACTTTGATTACAGTCTTGGTTAACTTTATCCATATGTAAACTATTTCTATGGAGTGCTGGACAACAGGATTTTCATAACTTGAGGGTTTGTGGGTACATTGTGACATTTAAAGTCAAGGCTGGCTCTGTGGTTAAAGGCATTGGACTATGGATTGGAAGGTCCTGGGTTCAAATCCCAACACAACCAAAAAAAAAAAAAAAAAGATAAAATGTAACTCCCTCTGGATAAGGGTTCTGCCAAATGCTCAAATGTAAATGTTTATTCATGAATATTTTTAGTATGTGTGTAGATTAAAGTATCGTGTGACTGGGAAGACGTGATGAATAGATTAGCCCAGTTCAGCACTTATTGGCCTTGTACTGTTGTCTAATTCTTACTTAATAATTTTGAACTTTAATCCCTGAGAATGCTTTATAAAAACAGTGAAGCAGAGCAGAATCAAGCCCCCCCCCCCCCAAAAAAAAGAAGAAAAAAAAAAAGTTACCTTTTTAAAGATGTCAATCACAGAGTTGGTATGCGCGGGCTCCTCCTCAGTCAGATTCACTACTGCCCTCGTCTCGCCGGAGTTTTCTGGAATAGCAGCGTCCACAACCATCAGTAAGATCATGACTGTGTAGCTTTCCAGCACAATTTTTTATGGAACATTGCACACAAAGTTGAATAAGGACAAAGAGGAAAGTAACATGGAGAAAACATGCTCCAGGGTCTCAAGAGGCTCTGGCTTCATCCAAAATTACTCAAACGCAGCGCCAAAAAGAATTAAACTAATATATCAGATGGTCCAGAGTTTACAGCAGACTTTTAAATGAAACATTTTTCTGGAAATCTCTGTATTGAAGTTGAAGCCCTCTGCTTTGAGAGCATCTGTGTAGTTGTTAATCACTCTACCTTTGTTCAACATGGCCATCTTGTTTTCCTCATCATTGGAAATGTCAGGGCTACTGGGGCAAGCATAGTGCTTGAAAAATTCCTGCAAAGCCACAAAACGAATATTTAGAAAGGCCATGTGGGTGTTACGTATGTAAAGCTGGACATAACATGCAACATTTTGGCATAACTTCATTAATACTGGCAAATACAACTAAAATTAAATAAATAAAAATTAAAGACCGCAAGCAAAAAAAAAAAAAAAAAAGAATTTTAGATTAACAATTTTTTTTTGTATTGGGGAAAAAAAAAAAAAAAAAAAAAACCCATTTATAATTTGATTGTCAACCAATAAGAGCCTGAATTTCTTACTTGTCGACCAATCAAGGGCTGCGTTTCTAACTGTGTGGCAGCGCTGATCTCAAACACCTAAATGACTTACAGCTGTTAGCATCAAGACAAAAGGACGTAATCTCAGCTTCCATAATATTTCTACATTCCTGTCATAGTTCTCATCTACCATCATAATGTTAATAGTAAAAACAGATGCATCCTAGTATCTAAGATCGAAGCTAAAGAGCTGAAGGCATCACAACCTGATACTCAATACAACAGGACAACGTGGATTATAATATTGATTTTATACAACAGTTCTACAAATGCCACTTAACATATCATGTTGATATTCAGTACAACACCACCTCTTTTATTTTATTATAAGAAAAATTTAAATTTGACTAGATTCAGGATATGTCACTGGCTACGATGTCATTAAGGCAGTTAAAGAAATAGCCATAGGAACTTGCAGTAACCACGTTTGCTTTTGTTGAGCAGAAGGGGAAGGGTGTACTGCAATAAATAAAAAAATAAAATAAAAAACTGAGATAGGCGTCAAGGGGAAACCCTTTTCATATGTCCTAGCACAAAAAGCAAGTGATTCTACTGCTGCGCACAACAACTGCAATATGCCTTGTAGTATATTCAAAGAAACTGGTCTACTTACAACAACTTAAAATTAAATATCTGGTCAGTTTAATTTTACACACAGTGATTGATATACAGCCCTCAAGTAATGAATAAGCATCATAATAACGTGAATAATGAATAAGCATCAAAAGAGTCATACCATTTTGGGAAGGACAAAGTAAGAAATGATGGCCAAAATTATTACAGCACAGGCAATGATGAAGTAGCCAAAAGCACTGTCCTGCAGTGCTGAGCCACCTGGGAAAATAAAAATTAGATTAACATAAGATCAAAGGGCCATGACATGTAAAAGCTGAAAAAATAAGTCTCAAGCAACTGCAGATAAAGAACAACAAAATAATAAAATCCAACATAACAGCCACAGAATCAAGAATGGGTGCTAGATCTGATAGAAGGAATACACACTGGCAAGTGCACAGATCATGGAAAAGGCTGCGAATGTTCCGGCGAAGCCCTGGCCGCTCATGATTGGAGTAGTATAGGAAGCTGGAAGTAATCCTGCTAGACCAAAGAGACTGCCCTGCAGAATCGCACCAAAAGCTGGACAGGAAAAAAAAAAAAAAACAACAACATAAGAAAATGTTGTGTTGAGAATGTAATATAAACTGAGAAAACTTGATACATGGTAGAATGAATCCCTGTGGGAATTTCAAAGATTAGTTCCCACCACATTCCCTGTTTTTGTTGTCTTTTCCGCAGCTAGACTTCCCAAACCAGCACGCAATAATAACATCAAAGAGGCTAGTTGGTCATGTTGACCCTAACCCCCTTAAGTGAAAAAAGAAGTCACTGCATGATGGTGGATGGAACTACCTCTCTAAAGGGCAAATCAGAGACATCCAGCAGAGACACTCACAGTTGATGCAGACGATTTTGATCATGGTGAGGGTGAAAAAGGTCTTGGGGGTCATGTCCACCTTTACCAACACTGCAGTGATCAGGAACACCACCAGGATCACAGAGAGGCTGCCGGAGATCCTCAGTTTCTGAGAAATCCTGGGGTGGAGGAGGAAAGACAAAAATCAGAAACAAAGATCAACATTCCTGAAACATTCCTGAGCGGACATATAGGTGAGCGCTAAAAAGGAAGCTCGCATCCCATCTGGGTATTGCGAAAAGCATTTATATATGCATTAATCTGTATTTGTAATTAATTACAATTTGTATTATCCATGTTTTATTCTCCTCGTCTAGTAAGAATTAAAAACTTCTTTCACACTTGTTGTGTCCTCATGCCTGCAGCACCCCCTTTCATGCGATATTGCTTAATTTTAAATCTTGCTAATAAACTGCCAGGATAAAGTTTTACTATTTGGGCTCATTTATTGTTTGATTACAGGTCTAGATACCCTTATTCTTCCCTGAACTGAGCTTGCTAGATGAGCAATTTAATGAGCAGACAGTGATGTCAACCTGATTTTGTTAAAATGAAAAATAATAATGAAATTACATAATGACTATTACTTATGAGAGGAGATTTAAGAAATGAGAATGAGAAGTGAAACAGGAGGCCAGAATAGAAAACACACAGGACACAAACATGTACACATTGACTATTTCGTGTGCAGTTAAAACCACCTACTTAATGTGATCGTGGCAACCACACTATAACGTGTACATCATATGCAAGAAATTAAACATTGGTTATAATGAACATTGAATATTTAAAACAGGTATTGGTGGCTCAATGGCAGATCTACTGCATGCCATGCGGACGGCACAGGTTTGGTTCCTCAGCCACTCCCCAAACCACTGCCACAGGATGTGGTGTCGGCTGCAAGCCCAGATAAAATTCGAGGGTGGTGTCGTGACGGGTGTAAAACCCGTGCCGAAAGTGTGCGCGGATTGAATAGTCCGTTGACCTTAATTACGCAATGGAAAGCCAAAAGAGCACCAACAACATATTTAAAACATTGCGAGGTATTGTACGTACTCGGCCAGAGCAAGCAAAAGAGCTTTAACAATACTGCTTGCCAATGAAGATAAAATTAAATGAATAACTAAGGGTATACCTAATTCATATATATATATATATATATATATATATATATATATATATACTAGGGAAATGTAATCAATGAGCCCTCTGTTTACATGAAGGAAAATGAACTAAATGAGCAAAGAACATGGGTTACCCAACAGCTGGATTCAAATTCTGATAGGAGTTAAATATAATTACAGACAAAACCTCAATCTGGTCAACCAAGAGAAGCATAAATTAAAGTTTCTCTTACTTCTGATGAATGAAGGAGTTAAGGCAGGTGAAAATGAGCAGAGGCACCATGGCACACAGGGTCATCACATTGTTGAACGTTGATTCCAGGACGTTACGCTTCTCATCTCCTTCCATGGTGCCATTGAAGGTCTGGTTCTGACCATCTGTGTCTTTGAGGCGGCTGGTGAAGTACTGTAAAGAAACAATAAAAATTCAATAATCTTAAGCACTGTCTTAAACATCTATCAAGTAAAAATCTATCAAGTTTTTGAAAAAAAAGAAAAAAGAAAAAAAGAAAAAAAAACACAATCACACACTCATGCATAAACTTTCATGTATAGTTACCATGGTGGCAGTCATGAAGAAGTTCCATGGCAGAAGAGTCCCCAGTCCCAGGATGAAAAATATAATCCATACAGCATTATATCTATCAAAACAAAAACATCATGTGCATATTCTCAGCTTGCATTCTCAGCATTGTGATATACATGTACGAAGAGTTTTATTTATTTATTTTTTTTACTTGTCTCGTGGTGAAGTGATGATGACCGTCATTATTTCACACTGGTGAAATGTTATTGATCAGTTGAAAAGCTGGAAGACAAAAGCAAGATCTGTAAGAATGACTGAAACAATAACATACATACTGTATATGGTGAAACTAGGTGACAAACTGGTGCTACTGAATATTTGTCTAAGAGCATGTTTAACACAGGTAAAGGGCCAAAAGCTGTCAAAACAACATTCACAGCATTCTGTTACAGTGTAGGCCCCCGCTGCGATAGTCAAGCGTCCTGCAGTAAAGGGGGTGAGAGTCACATGTCACACAAATGGGACAGGATGCACACCTGAGATAAAAGGTGCGTAATTAAGGTCAGTGTGTCGCTGTGAGCCAATTTTAAATTTCTAGCATGCTGTTGTTGGTTTCTGAGCTCACTCCCTCGCTCTGCTCCCCTCTTTATTTATTTCTGGATCACAGCAGCACACAGACAATAAATAGCTTCACTCTCCTCGGGAGTGTGTCCTGTCCCATTTATATGACTCTCGCAGCCTTCACACAGTGTGGTGCTCGACCATGACCCACCAGCACAGACTTCATCTAATATTTAGTTTAAATTACATGTTTCTAGCAGCAGGAAAGTTCACTAGAAAACATTCATCCTCATTGTCTATATTGATCGTTAGCATCATTGTCCGTCGGATGATTATCCGTATTGCATGCCTAAAACAAACTAAAGCTAATTTTTTTAAAAAAACTGGAAAAAAAAATTTTTTTAAAGCTTGCCAATCTCATAAGAGTTGATTTTATGCCTCCTATCAAAATAGTCACTTGTATCCCTAAAAATAGTCGTTGTAGCCCCACTCTGCATCCCCTGTCAGGTGGCATTGTAATACGTTTTCCTTTCACCCGTCAGTGGTTTTAATGTTATGGCTGATTGGTATGTGAACAAATAAAACCAACTTTTTTTTTTTAAGCATTCACTCTGAAACCTCCTAAACCACTTATTCAAAAGCAATAATACACTCCTGTTTTTGTAAGCTGTGGAATTCATCAAACAATAATACCACTAATTTCCCATCAGTGGTCCTGGCTTTTGAAACAGAAAAAGCCTTCATGCTCAGGAATCTGGAGGGATTTCTTTGTAATAAATGTGAAAATACCAATCATTCAAGCTAAATTCCAGAACTAACAAAAGGGTTCGCCATTCCAAACAAAGGCTTGAGCACCAGTGAAACATCAAAAATGAAGCTTTTTCTTATTATGTTGGAACTATTTAGTAAAATTAGGCATGCTATCAGAGAAAAGTAAAGTGCACAAGGAATTTCTCCATGCTCTGTCCTCTGACTGTACCGGATTTTGCATTATCAAGACCTAGTAGTTAATCTTTAACAGAAATCAGTCAGAAGATAAGTACTATAAGAACAACCTCTAATTAATATGATCAATTATTTGAAATGCAAATGATGCATTATTATATTAAAGTGACCCATAAGCAGAACATTACAGTAGATATTCATACAAATAAAGAATTAGGCAATGCAAAACCAACCTACAAGCAAATGAATAAAAGTCTTACAGTGAGTCTACTTCTGGTCTCCAACAGCAGTGTCACACTACCACATCGACTGCTGAACAAAGCTCATTTACTATGCTGAATGCACAAAGTTCTCAGAAGAGAGTTCTCCCCCACCTCTCGAATTCACTCCTCCCAAACACCAGATCTTTGGAATAGCTCACATACATGTCAGGATTAGAAACCATGACTATATGCATTATATACATTTACTACATTCTGGATTTAAGTTACTCGTAATCTATCCAGCTCCCTCATACATGCAGTATACATGTACATACTGTATTTCCCGATGAGGAGACTGAGGTTTATTGAGGACCTCAAGTGGCCCCAGAAAGACAACAAAAATGAACAGACAAGGCACTCTGAAATCATCCAAACAAAGTTGGACATTCTCAGGCTCAACAAAACAAGTAAACAACTTTGGTGCATATAAACAAACCTCAAAAAACATGCAACCGAGGTCCAAACAGCTGCCAGAAATCTAAGCAACTTCTCCATTATAGAGATTTACCCACGGCTCTCAAAACACAGCTCAATTTACCAGATGCACTATGTCTTCTGCCAACATCCAGAACATCTACTCAATGATGCTGAAAGCTTGTCTGCTCAGGAAGTTTAAGAAAGAAAACAAATTTAATTCTCTAGTTGCTTCTCCTAGAAAAAGAGCACTGAATGACTAACAGCACATGAGCAAAACTGTGTGCTCATGACTCAAATCAGACTTGTCTACTTAGACTGACAACTTTTCTCTCTAGTATATATTTTTCAATTCAATTTTATTTGTATAGGGCTTTTTTCTCAATTGTTATTGTCGCAAGGCATTTTTCCACACTCAAAAGAATTATGGAAGTTTGTATGAAATGTGACTGTGTATGATTCAAGATGATAAGATTTATTTGAGCTATGAGGAACTATTATTTTAATACATAGCCCATCTCTAGGCAAGATTAGTCATGCACTGATAGCAACACTGGGTACAAGTCCAAAACTATACTTGTTTACCAGTACTCGTAAAAATGCTCTGATATCAACACTCAATAAGAGCTCTTATCCACAATTAAAACATTCGCCATTCTGTCTGGCGCTCATGTCAGTCACATAAAATACCGTCAAGTCAAATAATAAAATCACTGGATAAATTTACCTCCACTGATTTTAGTGATGAAAGACCGGATAAGGGTGTTTGTTGAGGAACTTCAGTCATTAGATATTACTGATTCTTATCATGCTCTAGCTGTTCTTTACAACACTTTTGAGAGCCATGCACTGGCAGATTTATGATACATTATATTTACAGTCACCTCATCAGGCAAGATCTAATGTGAAACTATTATTTATTATTAACTCAAACATTCCCAAGAATTGCAGCGTAGTTTACATTCCGTTCTCAAACATATCGGCTTCCAGTTCAAGTTCTATGTTCGGCTATTTAGAGAACATGAAAAATCCTGAGCTATTAAAAAAATCCAATTGGAACCAAAAAGAATTCTACCTAAAGTATGCTTTAAGGAAACAGATTTAATAAAAAAACAGCACATGCTATCTGAATACCATGTAAAGTTTAACAATGCTAATGAAAACATACAATGGTGACAGCCTCAGTCCAATTTAACTCCTGCATGTACTCTACAGTAAATGAGCAAAATGCTAAACAAATACCTCATATATGTTTAACACTTATGGTTATATGTCACCCGAGATGAAATGGTCACTATACAAGCACCAGTGACCACCAGCAGGGGATCATCTTTGACCAGGATTATCCTCATTGCCACGCTGGACGGCCGATAGCCTCAAATCTGTTTCATTTTTGCCAAAGGGATCAACTGGGCAGCGCAATCAATTCAGTTATGAATCATGATTTTTTTTTTGTGTGGTGATTCATGCATTACCACACTGACTCCAATATATACAATTTTATGATAATTATTTTTACAATTATAAAAAGAGATGAACTGGTCAATCAGAGGTGGATGGTTTTCACCATGACTGGTGGTTGGATGATAGGGGGTGTTAAATTGTCAAAAAATCAAGTGCATTAAAAGACTCTGATGATTTTTTCCCTCTAAAATCTGTAAGTAAGTTAGTCCCAAAACCCATGATTTACACTTGCTTACGCCAATCTTTAAAAAAATTATTTAAAAAATGCACTCATTGTCAAGGTGAGTTTTGGCAACTTTCTACACAGTGCAGTTCTTTTTATACAGTCTATAGCTTTTATACAGTCTATAGCTTTTATACAGTCTATAGCTTTTATACAGTCTATAGCTTTTATACAGTCAAGTTCAAAGTTCAGAAACGATTAGTGAAAATCAGAATGAGACAAGAATATGTTTGTACATGACTGAACAAACTGATTAATACTTCAAACGTATTAATAATATAGTTTCAATGGAAAGTGAAATGGCGCGAAAGGGAATTAAAAAAACGCGTCGGGGGGGGAAAAAGCCGTGGGTGAACCCCATCCGTCAAGCATGAACACATAGTGACTTTCACACAGTGACAGAACACACAGTGACTTTCACCAGGATAACGGACAGAGTGAAGCCGACTGATTCGTGTCAGATGATCTGCGGTGCGCGTGCGGTATTTGTCCATCTCGCCGCGCCGTATTTAAAACTGCAAAACTGAGCGCGCAAAAAAAAAATGCGACACGTGACCGTGAAACGCAGCGCAGCGCGGTCTGAGAAATGTCGCTGTCTGCGTTCAATCAGCTGACTAAACCCTGGCGCAAAAAAGAACTGTTGTCGCCAAACGAAGACACTGACCTTTCCGTATTTGGATCGCGGAGACACTGTCCTTTTCCTATTTGGATCGAGATCTCCTGATCGCACAGGGGACGTGATGTAGACCGGCAGAAGTCTCGCTATTCCGTGTCCGCAGGACAGAACGTGACGCAAATTTTGAACGGGCGCCTGATGACGAAGAAGCCCTGACCCCTGTGACGATCTTGAACTCTGTCACATCAAACACCATCCGCTCTTCATCGTCATAAAGACATCAAAGGAGGGAACTGTTACGTTTAACCCTAATCTCGGGCCAGGATCTCTGTGACGATCTCCAGATAGACTACACTAGTGTATACCACTTATTTCCCCCCCAAAAGGAAACACACTTTATTGCATTGAATGATTGCCTCCTAATACAAGGTGTAGGCTGAGTTCTGATTTTGAGAAGCCCAGGTCTGTGGCATCAACGAGAAAATAAATAAAAGATGGCACAGAAGCAAGACGACCGGGTGCCAGTGCTCTCTGCATTAGTACTTGGAGAAAATTGAACACTGGTTCCTTCTGAAAAGCATGTGCACATTTAATACGATCTGAGAGTAAATGAGCTCTAAGTGAATTCACATGATATGGCTGACAGATGCAATCAAGGTCCGCACACAGCAAATTCTATAGTAGTCCTCAGTATAGATTATAGATAGATAGTATAGATATAGAAGGTTCAATCAGCAGCAGGAACATTACGAAAATGACCTTTGTATCTATTTTGCAGAACAGTATTAAGATAACACAGTTAAAGGTTAAGGGTCTGCAGCTGCAAACTAGATCTGCACAATCATGACTACATTCACAAATGTAAACTTTAGAACAAAGTACAAAGGAATGCACGATATTGGTCTTGGATCAGAATGATGAAAAAATGTTGGTAAATAAATAAATAAATAAATACATTTGGTTAAACTAAAACCACACAGATACCACTAAACAGATACTATATTTACCAGTTAAGATTTTACTCGAACACCTGTACACATATTCATTCATACAGCTATTTAATCAGTCTATTGAGTGGCAGCAGTGCGTAAAATATAGATACTGTAAACTCCAGCAACTTGGGAATGAGGAAGAAATGATCAGTCGTTCTGAGTGCTGCATGTTTGTTGTTGCCAGAAAGGCTGGCTTTAGTACGTCTACAACTGCTGTAAACTGTTCTCATCTTTGAGGATGTTCATGCCCAAAGGTCTATAGAGTTTACACAGAATAGTGCAATAAGAACAAAAACTAATTGAGCGGCATTTCTGCTGCTTCTAAAGGCGGGTTAAATGATAACAGTCCAACTGGTTCAAGCTGACAGAAAGGTAACAGTAACTCAAGAAATCACTCAGAATAACATCTCAAGCATAACACGTCAAACCTTCAGGCATACGGACTACAATGGCAAATCATGGTTTCACATTTTCGATTGTTCCCAAATTAAAACAAGCTAAAGTCTGGGGAAACTAAAATGTCCAATTTTACATTTTATAAACTTTAAAATACTTTTTCTTAATTATACAACCACCGTTCTAGAGCTACTTCAAAGCAAACACTCCAAAGCTTTAAGAAACCATAATGGTGTTTGTGGCATTCTAATGTATGGTCTTCAATACATATTTTAATGTATGGTCTTCAGTGGCAAGAAATCAACAGAGCTGGGGGTTCTCAGTTACTGAAATAGTTGACACACACTACATAGCAATATCTGTCAAACTTTTTTTGAAAAATACTGCATGATACCATGTTTTTTCTTCTTTTTTTTTTAGTTTAGACTAATTATTTCTCCATTAGACACATAGCCGTAAGTGATGCACTACGCAAAACTCTGCTGAGAAATACTGCCTATGACAAAATCTGGAACCATAAAGATGTTTGTGTGCTGCTGTGAGGTTTGAGGAGTAGAAAAAAACATGCTAAAAAAAGTGCTCTCTGCCTCATTCCTGCCTCTTTCACTGGTGTGCATGCTTTAATTCAGTTTGCCAAACCTGCAAAGCTACTGTAATATGAACCTGATGGTTCGAACCATGGATAGTTAAGGCCGTGGTAGTGGCAGGCCGGAGTTGAAGAGAAAAAGACAATGTGGTTGTCGCAGGCTGGAAGTGGCGACAACAGGCCAGAATTAAGGTGTAGTAGCCAATAATCTACGGGGGCAAATCCTGTGTCATGATCTGTCATTATCTAGTAGCTGTGGCGGCAGATCAGAACTAACACTCGAAGCGCGACAGAGCATACAAGCACAGCGTGGTCCTCACAGCACACCATCTCTAGCCCCGATATCTCTGATTTATCCCGATACTCCAACAGATCCTCTTGCTATCTTTTATCCAGGAGGTGAGAGTCCAAGGCCTTCAGCCGAGATGCAGCACCAGCAGCACCATATTTAGCGGTCCTACCCCCTCGCATTCCTGCTCATGGGGAGGCTGCAGATGTGAACCATTCCTTGGTGAGCGAGGAGTGAAAAATTGGGGTGTGCCCGGTCAATGGTAAATCAGTTTACAGATTGTTTACAAACGAACAATTAGTGGGTAAAAAGAATTGTGTCATTACTTTGGAATTCTCTTTTCTACTGGAAAACAAAAACCGTGGAAACGCTGAAATAGTTTTCTCTCAGATTCATAAAGCCACATGGCCAATGACTATAGCCTATATTCTCACCAGAGCATTATACATTCAATTTTGTTAAGACCAAAAATTACTTTGGGTCAGCTCATCATGTGCCATGTAGTGTCACACTGGATTCATCAAGGTCTTAACCTGCTTCAGTTAGAATCATACCATTTTCTTCTCAGAAACATTATAACTAAATCAAATAGACAAGTGTGGTCTACAGAAGAAAAAAAAAAGAAGTATCTTTTCCTTTTTTTTTTTTTTTTTTTTTTTTTTTTTAAATACAGCATTCTTCAAAATATTGACCTGCAGCACAAAGTACTTTTAAAAAGGCAAATAATCCTCATCATAATCATCCCGGGACCCTGTACAGAATAAGAAATATAGGGAATAAGTACAGGGGTTGAACAATGAAACTGAAACGCCAGGTTTTAGACCACAATCATTCATTAGTATGGTGTAAGGCCTCCTTTTGTGGCCAAAACAGCATCAATTTGTCTTGGGAATGACAGATACAATCCTGCAAAGTGGCCAGAGGGATTTTGATTCTTCTTGCAGAATAGTGGCCAGTAGGGCTGGGCCGATAAACGATATCATATCGAATAGCGATTTATTTGATTTTAAAAACGATGAAAAGCTCTAGACATTTTTTGCTCGATATGGATTAATCTAAGAGCCAATC
>JAQMYG010000038.1:26302848-26313917 GCA_030014215.1 Clariallabes teugelsi | reverse complement strand
CCCCCCCCCCCCCCCCCCCCCCCCCCCCCCCCCCCCCCCCCCCCCACACCCCCATCAGGAGCTAAATGTTTCACCACAGGATAAACAGTCAGAATAACTTAGCACTGATTTGTACTAATATTCCTTTTAAAGAGGACAAAAACCATGCCAGAGCAAGACAGAACCACTGTGTATGCAATATATTACAGTGTTTAGAATATACAATACAAAGTACAATATAAACCCATACCATGCAGCCATTACATTAGCCATCTATGGAATGAGATTTTTAAAACACGTAAGAAAGAGGTACATAAAGTGCTACAACAGGAGACAAATCCTCCAGTGTTTTCAATTCCCTATCGATAGTGTGTGCACAAGTAGATGTTGTTTCTGCTGAGGTAGGTAAAATTATATGAACTAGATGTTACAGTATACTACAGAGACCTGTTTGCACTAGACAAAAACAAAAATGAAAGAAATAGTAGTACTATTTCCACTCTTTACAGCTCGAAATTCTGAATTATCTGAATTTAACTCATCATATGCCCTGCGATGGATTGGCACCCTGTCTAGGGTGTACTCTGTCTCGTGCCCTAAGTCACCTGGGATAGGCTCCAGGTCCCCGCGACCCTGAATACAGGATAAAGCGGTATAGAAGATGAGCGAGTGAGAGTAATTCATCATATTAATTATAATTCTAACTTCTCATGGAGCTTTCACCTCTGGTGTGCACATTAGGAATAAATTGATAAAGTTATACACAGTCCAGCACCTTAACCACCAAGCCACCCCTGCTCCCATATATAAAATATGACTTATTATCTTAGACCTTGACTAAATCTCACAATTCAGGCATATTCCAAACGGACTTCTCAAACTTCTGACTTATCTCAAAGAGTAATTCCCCTTATAAAGTCTGACTGAGTCTTGCCCTTTACACCTCAAACTACTCTCAAACTGACTCATCTCAATGATCTGACCAATTAACACAAATTTGGACTGAACTAGAAAAACAAAATAAGAAAATTATGATCAACATTCTGAAACAAGTCTGAATTTATATGATTTATCCTGAAGCCTTCACGTTAATACAAGTTAAAACATTAAGGCAAGTTAAACTGAGATAAAGGAGTGAGATAATGAAATGTCAGTTTTTTAAAACTTATTTTTGAAAGCATACTTCAAAGACAAACAGCATACTGTGTTCCATTTTCCTCTTCTACCTGGTGGAAAAGAATGTGTGTTTTGATAACACTGTTTACATTAAAAAATCAATAGTTTTCTGATTAGGTTGTTTGTTTTATATTTACACATTTCCTTCTTTTTGTCAGTGTCCTTGAGGGGTGATCTTTGGACCTGCTTAAAGTGTCCTTTGTGAGTCCACTTATACAGTTAAGGGCTATCATCACTGCTATTTAGATAGGAACCATGACAAGTGATTATTAAGGTCAGTCTGATTAGATGAACTCCACACATCATTAAACCTTAAACTGAGCTAAACTTCAGAACTCTCGCACGTGACGGTGGTGTGAGAGCTCGCGCCCAGTCTGACTGACCGGCTCCTCTGATACAGAACTACAGCAGCTTCACTAATAAATAAAGGTGGCAAACGTTGTCGGGCTCAAACGTCACTGGCTTTTTTTTTTTTTTTTTTAATCCAGACGTGACTATGAACACGGTAGTAGCATGCACATCCTGCTTCCACGTGTTCTATCTGTAGTATGTTTCCCCTCAAACTTACAAAAAAAAAGAGAGATAATTAAATCTCTGTACACAAACTGGTATTGATTTTGACGTTTGTAATATCTGTGGGTGCGTTTAATTTTACACAAGCACTAAATTAAACAAAAAAAATGTTAAAAAGCGCGCAATTTTTTTTAGTATAATGACGAATTATAGTCTCAGTATGTATATAGCTTAATTTTATAGCCACCGGCTATTTATTTGTTAAATAAATAAATAAATAAATAAATAAAATCAATATTTGAGAAATCCCGCGTCAGAAGTTCACAGACAGCGCGAGACTGAGATCAATGCAATGAAGAAAAAAAAAACTTGTAGTCTAACTGAAAGAAGAAAAACAGTAACATCCGATACAAAAAGCCACTTTTGTTTTGTGTCTAGCGGTGTTTCAATTTACCTTTTCGGTGGAGTGAAGACTACACTGTACCCTCGGACTCAGCTCCCTCGTGAAGAAGAGCGAACACATGCGGTCACGCACACAAAGCCCCACGTGCTGAATCTAGTGACGCAATTGGGCTGCGCAAAACCCCTCTATCTCACTACTTAGTGTACCTTCATAGCCACCAACCACATACAAAACGTATACAGGCAGAGTCGGATGTTCCTCCTAAGGAAACTGGGCTCTTTTTAGAATCTGCAAGAAACTCCTACAGATGTTCTACCAATCAGTGGTATTTTGTCTGCTGTAGTGGGTTAGGGACGGATCCTTAAATGCAGAGATGCAGCTCGACTGAATAAGGTGGTTAGAGGAGTGCAATCTGTGATAGGCTTTAAGCTGGACTCAATGGACCTGGTGCTGGAAAGTAAAACGTTGAACAAAATGCTGTCCATCAGACTCAGGTTCACGCTGCTTTAACACCTCTTTATAGTGACTGGGGAGGTGATTGGGATTCTTGGTCAGAGAACCACTGCAGTTTCTCAGTTAAACATCTTGCTCTCCCTCATAACACACTCACTGTTCACAGTCATGTTTATTTATTTCTTCATCTACTCATCATGTATCTTTATCTGCATTGACTGGCACTACATCAGTCTTGCACCATTCACTTTTACACTGCTGTTACTTTCAATGTCTATAACTCTTCATTTTTGGTAGTCTATATGCTAATCTTTATCAATATGTCATATTTGTTTCATTCTCTATCTCTCTCCGTGGACAATTCTCTTAGTATCTTCTGTTCATCTTCCAGTTATTTTTTTCCATTTGACTACATGATTGACAATCTGTAATTGCCACACCATGATTATTGTCTATTATGTTACTATCTATCTATCCATCCATCCATCCATCCATCCATCCATCCTATCCCTGGAGACACGCCAATCTACTGCAGGGCACCCAAGCGCACACTCACACACGGAAATAAGTTCCATTCAGTTTTAATTAAATAGCAGGTTTAAATACGGATATAAAACCACACAGCAACCATAGAAATTTGAAATTTAGATCCAAAATATCTTTGAGGTGATAATGATCAAAAAGCCCTCATTGATATACCATAAGGAAGAAACCATTAGAGGAACCCAAAGTGAAAACTTATTTTAGATTGTTTTCATTTGGTCCATGGCAGCATCTATTTATTTATTAGCTGGAGTACTCAACGTTTTTAGGGTAGTTGCCTCTTTATTTGGTTGTCAAATTATTTTTTATTATAAAACTACTTTCATGACAAAAATTTGTAAAAGATAAAGATGATCAGTCATGTCTTAGGCCTGTTTGTGGGTGACTTAGGGCTTCTTGTGATCATCCTGTAGTTACTATATTTTCTGCTATGTACCAGTATTCCAAGATATCCAAATGTAGGTCAAATTCTCTTAACAACATGACAAAGCAAACGACCAAAGATTTTCAAAATTGTATACACTGACTCTAGTGTACAACTCCAGTTTTGAATGTATTTTGAACTCAAGAAACAATTCCACATGCTCAAACCTAAGAATATAAAGGAATTTGAATGGAGGTATGGACCAATGTCTCTCCTCTGACAGTGTGTACCCGTCTTTGCCAAACATTACAGGAAAAGCTTCAGTGTTGTGTAATGACAGGCCTGAGTTTGTCCCAGTTTGGCTTATCTATGATTTGATGCATGATTTGATACACACCAGGGCATGAAACTATGGTGCATACAAGGAACTGCTAGCAAACTGTACCAAACATTTGGATTTATTGGTTTAGTGGGGTCAAAAACTGCCTTTCATATAATATTTGCATGAATGTAAAAAAAAAAAAAACATTAGTGTACCATGGGTACACTTATCCACATGGACATGTTTACACAGAATGTGGATCTTTACTAAAGCCAGACCATACACTTGTACGGGAGGGCTTCAGGCTATAGGTAATATAAAAATATAGTATGGATGTCATAATTTTTCTATAGATAAACCTCAAAAATAAACTTTGTGCAGACATGCACCACACTCATCCAGTATAATTTGAGTTAACATGGCAGTATGTCAGACGCAGTAGCACTGTGCTTTTGTGCAGATCATGCTTAAGAGATCTCCATTATAAATATTTAGGATAGGCTAGTTCAGTTTTTTTAGGTTACAGCTATGTTCATTTTTATTTTACATTATTGCACAGTTAATCTACTTACATAATATGAGTTATGAATGTAAATCTTTCATGTGACCCATCCGCACCTTTAACTTAACCCCAACGTTTATAACATGTTCATTAGAGGGAGGAAAATTATGCATGCTTAGTCAGCCTATGAATCATCTAGAGTATGAATGGTTAGACAGAGGACACAACCTAGTATTCCATTGCTCATATTGTTGATCCTCGCTGGTCTGTGATATTGGCCAAGAAACTTCTCACTCAAGCAGGTCTGGACACAGAGGATTCTCTTGGGAATAAATGGGACGCTAGTCTTACCTGGACTGACCATTTTAAGGTTTGAAGAACAGAGCGTATGCCTCACTTGCCACATCCTATGCTAGTATTACATCTGAATGCTGATGCATGCCTTGAGATTGAGCACAAGTTACAATCACAACTCTACTAAAACAGTATTTAAACAAAAAATAGTTTTGGTTTAAGCTTTGAGCCCTGAGTTTTTCCTATGAAGATTGCATTTTTGTTAAAAAGGAGACCCCAATATGACAAACAGAGAACTATCCTTGGGAGAAAAGAAAGCAACTTTGAAACTGACAGAAGAGAGAAATCGATCTGATCCATTGCACAAGCATTGGCAGAGGCCACACAACAATTTGCAATGTCCTCAAAAGGGAAACCACTGGTGTAGTAAGAACCAGATGTGGAGCAGTTTGCCTAAGGAAAACAGCAGTGGAGGATGGTGGAAACATTGTGAAAGCTGTGAAAAAAGCAACAGTCTGTGACATCACCAACAACCTCCACAGAGCTGGGGTGAAAGCAATGCAATCCACCATTTGAAGAAAACCTTGAAAGCAAAAATATAGAGGCTATGACCACATGATGCAAAGTACTCATCAGCAGTGAGAATCAATAAGAAATTTCCAGAGAAATAAGGAGGAGCCACAATAGTTATAAAATAAAAGTGAATCAATAATCAAGTTAAGAAAGGGACAAAGGGTGGAGCAAAATAGGATCTGCTCATGACTAAAAACATGCAAGCTTTGCTAAGTCAGTGTTTGAGCTTGCATGGCTTCTTCTGGAACAGGTTCACTGAGCCTATTCTAATTGAGTATGGATTTTACCTGGAATGGATTTTCACAAGAGGAGACTAAATGAACATGTTTTATGTTGTTATGTCTGAAAAACTGGCCTTCCAGGAACTGGCCCAGACATGTGGCGATCACGTTTTCAACATTGAAATGTTATGCTGTGGATAAGAGTCTCATCACTCATCATACTTTACTTGAGGTCTTCTATAAATTTAAATGTACAATTTTAAAATTACAAATTTCATCCCAAGTCCCGGTTTCTCTTGAATGCCCCTCATACTTTTGTGTTCCCCAATGCTGGTAGAAAGAACAGCAATAAATTAGGTAATTAATAAGTTCTGGGTCTCCAATAATTATTTCTATATACAGTGTGTATATAACTAAGAACCCAGTCAAGAAGAAGGGAGTCGTAAAATGCTGTGCAAGAGTTCCCATTGTACTGTACACTGAACCTAAAACTGCTCCAATCCAGTTTCCATAGGTCCAATCATGGCTCTAAAACAGTCAGTTATTGGTGCAAAAGGTGTTCTATTCAACATTGATTCTCATTCACAATTTCATTATAATCAAGTATACTGTACTGACTGTAGATTCTGTGTATAGAGTCACTCTCTGTGTTTCTCGGTGCAACTTAAATGTTTAGCGTGACTGCAATTAACAGAGCCCAGTCAACCCTTTAATGCATTCTGCCAGTATCTTTATAAAGTAGCGTGGGTCAGTCACTGTGCAGATGAAAATGGTGCTTTTTCTCAGGACAGAAAGTAGTACAGTTCTGGGTTGTTTTCATATTTTTATCCATCAGATCCACCCATCACAAGAAGAATCTACAACAGGCATTAAATGATGTGGCATCTGAAAGGGTCAACTGAGACTATTGTGTTATATTATGACACAAACATGGAGTGTACATGTTATATCTCAATGTCCTGACTGTACAATAGAAGATTGAGGAGGAGAAAAAAAACAAGCGGTTGTATTCTCGCACATGCCACCCTCAAGCTAATGGAGTTTGGACATAAGCTCTGTTCCCAGTTCTGTGCATCTGTCAAAGTCACGTGCAAGATGTACTTTGTTTGTTGTAACTATGATCGTTATTTTATCACGTCTTGTTATATCACGTCTATCATGTGCAAGTCTGCACTGGATTCTAGCCTGTGCCAACTTGATGTCTAAGCATAAGTAACACTTCTCACAATAGAGAAGCTGAACATGGCAAACCATTCCACATACAGTGCCATGAAAAAGTATTTGTCCAGACCTACTGGCTCCATGTGAAAAAGTAAATGACCCCTTGCTAAATCACGAATGAACTGTGATTTTTGAAAAGCTGAGGTAAATTCCATTCGCCACACACAGGCATGATTACTGCAAGACATGTTGAATCAAGAAATCACTTAAATAGAACCTGTCCCACAAAGTGAAACATGCTAAAAGATCTAAAAAAATTTCTCTTGGAGTAATTTTGGTGGCCAGCCTACCAAAATTACTCCAAGAGCACAACGATGACACATCCAGGTGATCGTAAAAGAACCCAGAACAACATCTAAAGAACTTACATCAGTTAAGGTCAGTGTTCATGATTCAGCAATAACAAAGAGACTGAGAATCAGTAAATGTGTCCGTGATTACATTTACATTTAAGCATTTGGCAGATGCCCTTATCCAGCGCAACGTACATTTTATCTCATTATACATCTGAGCAGTTGAGGCCAAATCCACTCTATGGAGTGATGTTATAAGGCAACAAATTCTTTGCCTGTACAATGCATTTTTGGCCTGTCAACACAAATCAGCATTTGTATAAACAGCTCTTAAGCATGAGTGGCTTCTATCACATTCTGATAGCGCTTTTTTTATAGCTGAATTGGTCACGGTGGTGTAGTGGTTAGCACTTGCACCTCCAGGGTCCAGGTTCGATTCCCAGCCAGGCTCGATTCCCGTCTCTGTGTGCATGAAGTTTGCATGTTCTCCCTTTGCTTGGTGGGTTTCCTCTGGGTACTCCGGTTTCCTCCCACAGTCCAAAGAGGCGTTCCCAAATTTCCTGTAGTGTGTGAATGAGGGTGTGTGTGCCCTGCGATGGATTGGCACCCTGTCCAGGTGTACCCTGCCTCGCCTAAATGAATATAGCAAAATAAACAAGTTTATCATAATGTGATATCTAATGGGATAGGCTCCAGGGCCCCCGCAACCCTGATTACAGGATAAAGTGGTATAGATGATAAATGAGTGAGTGAGTGAGTAGTGATCTTAAGCCCTAGCTTGTACTAGCTGTTGCATAACAAAAAACCTAAACCTCATTTTATGCTAAAGCATCTGGGTTGGTTTTGCATGCCAAGTAGACTTTTTTTCTAAAAAGAATGAGAATAATATAGTGTGATGCAATATACTATATGTTTTTTTTAATAAAGCTAGAAATCCCAAAATATCTTGCATTCCCCTGACTCAGACTCAATTAGTCTGAGCCCTAAGACACATATTCCGGAACTGCTGTCTCTACACCACAAAACATTACGCCTCTTTATTCCAAACTTGGCTGAAGTTTTATTTTTCTTATGGTTTTGGCTATAAACCAGTGGCTTCACAGAGTTTTAAGTCGCTGTTTGCTTTACAGCCCGGCCTCCGCGTACCCACCTCCACCCTGTCTAGTCTAAAATCAGCCCACTGTGGTTTGTGAGAGACTGTCTGTAGGATGCCCTTGAAAATAACACAAACACACAAAAACACAGAGCTGGAAAGACGGAGTGGGGAGAAAGTGAAGGACAGTGTGAGAAAGGCAGTTCCTAGAGAGACACAAATGTCTACAACATTCATTTTTATCTCAACAATGTAGCATCATGCCATGAAACAAAGAAACATGGCATGACATTTTACACTTTAAAAATGACAAAATAAATTTTTTTAAATACAAATTTTAAATAACATACCATCTCACACAAAGGCCCACCAGACATAGTGATTATCAGTGTGGTCAAAAGGCTCACTTTTTGTTTTATCTGTCCAGAGAACACCACGACATAAATTAATGTAGCAAAATAAACAAGTTTATCATAATGTACATTGACATGTCATCAAAGCTGAGTTTAACTGCTCAATAAAACAATTGTAAATATGGTACAAGGGATATTAAGCCTCATTTCAGTTGCAATCAAATCATAAACACACCCATCCCTGTTTATTATGTGGATGTTGTGCTTGCAGTATTCATACTTTTATACCCTTATATATTACCCAGCCACTGAGATGCAGGACATAATTACAGTAATGCCAGCCTCAAGCCTGGAGAAATCCAAGAAACCACAAGAAAGGGAATAAGCCCAGGGAGAAAAAGGCGGGATTACATCCGACAGGAATATGCCTTTATTTGACACAAAGTAAAGCAAATTTATCCCAAAACTTATAATAGAAATCTTTTGGTAATTTTGGGACAAGTCTTGGTTATTGTTAGCAAAAAATGTGACACTGTCTGCTATGGAGTCACACAAAAACATAAGTTTGTTTTAAAGCTATTAAGTCTGTTACAAAATGAACCTCGTTTCTTTGTTATAGAACACATTACTAGATAAGTAACTCGGTAAGGGTTTTTTCCTTTCAGATCACAATCTACTAACTATTTACAACCCCAATTTGGGACAGTATTTTTATACTGTATTTTTGGGGCAGTATTTTATGATTTACTATTTTAATTTAATTGTTTGTTAAAAATATGCACTCATTTCAAATCTGGCGGCTTTAACATTCTGCAAAAAAAAATTGGTACAGTTGACTGTTTACCAATGTGGAACATCACCATTTCAGTTGCTAACACTTGTTAAGCATTTTGACACTGAAAACACAGGTTGCTCAAGTTTATCTATTGAGAGTTTCACCTATTCGTCCATTATGCAGGTCTTCAGTTGTGCAATTGTATGGGGTTATCATTGCCATACAGTATATTGCACTTCATAATGTATCACACATTCTCTGTTGGAGCAGGTAGGCCAGTCTAGAACCCATACTCTGTGTTTAGCAGCCATGCATGTATACTCTAAGCAGAATGCGTGTTGGTGTTGTCCTGCTGGAAAAACAGGAATATTTCTAGAAAACATGGCATTTGGATGTCAACATATGTTGCTCCAAAATTAACATATTTTTTCTGTGTTAATGGTGCCCTTACAGATATGCGGATTGCGCATGTCACAGCACTGGTGCACCCCAATACCATGACTGAAGCTTGGCTTTTGGACCTGATGCTGGTAACGGCTTGGATGGTCCTTTTCCTCTTTGCACTAGAGTGTAACTATGTTACACAGAACATATTTCTGTGGTCTGGCGAGTCAACGTTTTCGGAAACAACAGCTGTCCATCTCAGATGAGACAGAGCCCAGAGAAGTCTTTGACGCCTCTGGACAGTATTGATGTATGGCTTCCTTAAACCTTAAGTAGTGTTTGTAAATGCAGTGACAAATATTGTTAATGGACAAAAGTTTATCAAAGTGTCCCCAAATCCACATCATGATATCCACTACAGAAACATTTTAGGGTGGTGATTTCTTGATGATATTACTTGTCATCTTTCTTTCTTGATACGTGGTCACATTGTTATTAGTCTAAAATTGGCCCTGTCCCAACTTTTTGGAAAGATATTGAAGACACCAGATTTTCAACTTGTGCACATTTTAAACAAACAATTTAATTGACTTGGTAAATCATCAAATAGTGTGTCCAAGGTGAAGAAACTCCTTTTTGTTTTTATTGCAAATTTTCATACAGTCCAAACATTTTAGGAATTAGGGTTGTCCAAACTGAAACTGGCTATAAAAAAAAAAAAAAGGGATAGAAAACGGATATTGCAATGTGGCTGCTACTTTGCAGTATTACTGCTATTCCCAGTGCTAAATCCTCTGGACTCGTGTCTTTTGTTTCAGGTTCTGTTTTTCATTTTGTTTTTCCCATTCTTATTAGATGAGGTAGGTACTGCATGCCTGCGAAATAGTGGATATTTTTGGACTGTTGTGAATAATAACTTGCCTGCTCTCTACATATCATATCACTGTCATATCAAGTGACACAATTTTCCCAATTTAACCAATATACATCACCACAGCATATCTAAACTGATGCAATCAAGATTTGAATAAAGGGCAGACTTTCAGTTATAATTAAAAAAATATTTCATTTGTTTGGGAATTACAGCTTGTATGTTTTCCTCTATTATCACAGGTTAAAATGTAATTGGACAACAACAGACTCATCGCATGCATTCTCATAATTTCATAACAAATGAAAATGTTATTTCCTAATTAGAAACAATGTACTGGCAAACTCAGCAACACTATAAGGCCTGTAAGTCCACAGAAGACAATTAAGATGCATCCCAATTAAGATTTTTGAAAAGAAAAAACTTCACAAAATCTAATCAAGTCAAGAACACCCTGAAGTAAGTGGTCATATCACTGTCCAGTCTATAACCGTGAAATGGCCCAATGACTATAAAGACAGATTTTCTGTCTCAAGATGGAATCTACTTGCAATATTCAAGAACAGAAAGGACAGATCCCTTTTGACAGAAGAAAACAAGAGTATCTTGTAAGAGGGTAATTGGAAGAGAAGTACTGTAGATGGGGCATGGGTAGATCAGTGGTCAGAGGTGTCAAGTAACGAAGTACAAATACTTCGTTACCTTACTTAAGTAGAAATTTTGGGTATCTATACTT
>JAQMYG010000038.1:26248362-26261575 GCA_030014215.1 Clariallabes teugelsi | reverse complement strand
CCCCCGCTGTTAAAAAAAAAAAGTAACTCAGTAACTTTTACTCTGAGTAAATTTTTAATGAGCTACTTTTTACTTTTACTTGAGTAGAGTTTTATAAGGGTAACTTTACTTGTACTTCAGTAAACGTTCACTAAAGTAACAGTACTTTTATTTAAGTACAAAATTTTATTACTCTTTCCACCTCTGTTGGTTGGACATTTGACACTATTCGCTGAGTAAGCTTGTGATATACATTTATATACGTAAGTACAAATTCTAGTAATCTTTCTGTGCTGGAAAGCAGTGGTACCAGATCCTCTACCTTAAGATATATTCTTAACTTACTATGTATGATTTACTAATAGAGGAAAGCAAACATCAGTTACCTTAAAAGTATAATATGTATAAAATTTGATTCATAACCCCAAATATGCTTTGAACATCATTTGGTTGAACATCAGCATGATTGACAGATCAAATGATCAAATCTGCCAATGTAGTCTCCTCCACATATATCCATGTTAAATAGTAGAAGTTATTAAAACTGCTTTTCTGGTCAGCGATAAAATGAGCATTAATTCAGCATGACAGATCTTCAGACAATTTCTAATTTTAAAGTCTCTGCTTGTTTTTAATACTTTATGTGAATCTTTGCACTGGCATTCTTCAGCCCCTGACATTTGTGATTCAGTTTTCCAAGGCTACAGATGAGACTAGTAAACATACTGACTCACCACTCATGTCATATTAACACATTGCTCTGTCTGAACGTATCAAATCATTATAGAATGATAATATATATGAACAATAAGAATTAGAGGGTAAGAAATAAGAAGTTGTAATTTATTTTATTTATTCATCTTCCATAACTGGTCAGGGTCATGGTAGATCTGGTGAATAGTCGGAAATACTGGGATTTACCTTCAATGAGATGCTATTCTATTGCAGGGTACCACACACACACACACACACACACACACACACATGCACATGCACACATATGTACTCCAAAACAGGAAAACTTTACATTCATGGCATTTGGCCAGCAGGGTGATTTATATTCATCTGATTTATACAAAGGAAAACTTGAAGGTTAACTTGATCAAGAGTCCAACACCACTGAATAAGCTAAGTCAAGGATGTAGACAGAGACAGTAACATGAGTGCAGGATTGATGATGGAACCCTGGTGATGTGAGGTGGCAACATTACCACCATGTAACATCTGAATTTACTTAACTTTACTCATCAGTTAGATGTCTGGCTCACACGATCTGCCAGAACTGCATCAGTGTACTTTGGCATAGGCTCTACAAGGGGTGTCTACATCAAACCAGGACTTTTGATTCTCCACAATAACAGAACACAGTTATGAGAGTAATCATAACTGGAGCAAGGTTAGGACTGTATGGGGGATATGGCAAAAACTCCTAGCTGAGTTTCTGTAATGCGCAAGTGGTGTTCATGAATGAATGTATGTACAATTCCCATAGGCAGATGCGTTGGTGACAAGATATCTGTCAATTTTTGAGAATCAGGGGTTCCACTTGCTGAATGTTCATGCAAACAACTGCAGTGGACTCCAAGCCACCTCGACCAGGACAGATGTTCAGTCTCCTTTAAAAAGAGTCTATACTCTTTTATATAGAATACTATTTTATATATTAATATCAGTTTTACACCTTCCTTCACAAGAAATTTTATCATAATTCCCAGTTTGAGTCTCTGGACCTATACTGGAGGAATGAACAGTATTCTTCCATAGGAAATTCTTCATGTCAGAAAGTACTATTTTGATGATGGTAGAGTACCACACTGGTCTAAAATTTTCCACATATATTCAGATGCATTGACATCTAGTGACTCATTTTCATAGACATCAAATATTCAGTGAACTTTATGCCCTGTGTATGGGGCATTGTCAGCTAGGTATAAACCATTCCAGTCGGAATAACTTTGCATTGATTCGCAGTTACTCTTCCCATTAAGGGACATGTGGTTTGCAAAATGCATAATATAGCTACTGCATAATATAGCTAATATATTTTTTTCTTCCTTTAATTCATTATGTGTGTATATTTTGGGTCTTTTAGACCTTTTCTATACATTTAATCTGGCCAAGGATATGCATTATTACAATAAACTCACACTAAAACCTACAACTGACTAAAGACATTTCATGATAAATGTGGCTCACTGACATTGTTCATGAGTTATGCTGTAGGTAGCTCATTAGCTTGCCAAAAAAAAGTTGGTCATAACTACAATGACTGACAATACACATATGGAATTTGAATGGCTCTTCAAAGTTTTATTATCATTGAATGGCAAAAATAAAGATTCTCCAATACCCCAATCCCACCCAGCTCTTTAAGTTCCCTTTTCTTGAGAACCAACAGAGAAGCAACAGCAATAGATTCTTATAAAATTATTCTGATTTACAAAATTCATTGAGATCAGACCATATTACATAATCAATCTTTGTTCCAACCTAATACAATACTGCTGGGATCTAGTTGATGCTCCCCTTGTGTTCTTTGGGTCCAAGTTCTTGCTCTCTGATTGTACCGTGCCAGTCCATGGCTTCTTTCAATGCGTTTAATAATTACTTATTAATTACCTATTTTATTAAATCTACTACTTACAGAGAACAAAGAAGGAATGTGTCTGTTTCTGGGCCAAAACTCACTACACACATACCTTCAGGCCAACATTCCTTAAAGTGTACTTATTATATACAGTGTAAACATTTACTTTATAGGTTACCACATTTTAGATGTTTTTATGTTGAGAAACATTGTTTCAAAATTAAATGCTGCTATCCTTTACTATACTCTGTATATGGAATGTCTATTACTGTACAGTCACTGATAATCATGTTTTCTTATCAGGTGGTCTTCAGAGTGGCTAAATGGGAGGAAAGAAACCAGGGAAAGGGAAGAGAAGAGTGGAAAAGAAATTAAATATTTATAATTGATTGTACTGTACATGATGTTTGCACAAGTCCCCTAATACAAAGCAAAACAACAGCAAGGAAACAGAGAGCAGTAAAGACAGCGAGTCGGAGGGAATTGGAGCATAACTGATGACTGACACACGCACACACAAACACACAATTCTTCAGAGATCATCTGAAGAATTGTTACAGGCATGCTTAGTAAAATAGTTAAAAGATGATCGTGGTATGAGGAAAGGGAGTAAGGAAGCTGGTAGCATCCTTTTAAAGTTATACACTAAAAAATTAGTATTTCTTACTGTTTTTATTTTATCAGAAACTTACCATTGGTATATGATTAAGAAGCTCATCTACAGTTATGTCATCATAGCTCTCCCGGTAGGAGGTTTCTCCTCCAGTTGATTCCTCCTGCTCACTGGCAGGGTCTTCTAGGCTAAAGACATATATACAGTATGAGTGAAATCATCCAGCATAACATCATTATATAATATGTTGAAAGCACAATATTTAAATCCATCCCACTCGATGACAATGATATAGTCATATAGGTCATAACATCTTATGTAGTCAAAAGAGCTTGGTCATAGATCAACAAACCTCCGCTTTCCTGTTAAGACAGAGTTCAGGTACTTTTTCACAGCCATTTGCTTGCGGAAGCGACTGTAGTTATCTGTGAATATCGCATCAGAGTGACGCTTCACTGGCATCTGTCCTTCCACCAGATCATCGCTGAAATGGAGTGAGACAATGAGTTTCAGTAAAATGCACAGAATCGGTCTATAGATAGTAGTGCTTGTATAGACAAATATAGATAGTAGTATTTGCTTAATTTACTAAAATAAAAGACTTTAAATAGTCTTGTTTTTTTTTTTTGCATTGCATTGCATGGGTTATAAACCGCTTTGTCAGAATTTGTCCGTCAGAACTTCAATTCAATTATATCCAGGTATATTTATTTAGAGCTTTTAACAATGGTCATGGTCATGAAGCAACTTTACAGAATCAAAAAAAAGGAGAAAAAAAGAAAATGAGTTTTAAAAGTGCTAGTAAATATGCGTAAATCATATTTATCAGATTGTAAGTGATGAGCAAGCCGAGGCCGACAGTGCTGCTGTAAAACTACTCAGGCCACTATCATGGTCAACGACATAATGTCTATAATGTTAAAATGAATCTATCTATGATTTTAGTTTTATGTAAAATAAGATTTGTTTTCAGTATCTGTACCATTTTAGTACTTTTTGGAACACTCTATCTGATTTTTAAATGTGCTTATGAACTTTTAAACTGACAAAATTAGAAATGTTGGTTTCGATTATTTATCTACTCCAATTATCTGGATCAGCAGTTCTCAAACATTTTCCCAAAATATTTTACATTTGCTTGTTTTGGATTAAACCCCCTCTGTTCAATTCAAATGAACTCAATAATGAATATAATAAAGTTTGAGAATGCTAGGTTGTGATGACTGTAACAAGATTACTGAATTGGATTACATGTCTGTTAACAAGTAAAATGATGGTGCTCATCACTCCTTATAAAATAATGACTCTTCAAAGTTTTATTATTATTGAATGGCAGAATTAAGGGATTTCCCGTACCCACAAATCCCACCCAGCATCTGAAATGTCCTTTTCTTTAGACCCAACATTGAAGCAACAGAAATAGATTCTTACAAATTTTTTCTGACTTACAAAATCCAATGAGATCAGACAGTATTACATAATCACTCATTGCTACAATTTAACATTGTGGATGCTCCGCTTGTGGTCTTGTGCCAGTCCTTTACTTAATTTAGTTCATTCATTATTTAATATACTACAGTGTCTGGTCCTGGGTCAACTCCTTATACAGTAACCCTCACACACAAACACCTTCAGGTCAACTCTACTTATTATATACATTGAAATAGTTAATACACTATTGGGCAGTAGTGTAAAGCTTGAAAGAACTTTGAAGAAGTAAGAAGAAGATAGAGAGGGCTAAAACAAAGGCGCTGTATACAGTAATCTGCATGCATTGCCCAAACTATTATAGTATAATAGTGCAAACATTTTGCGTAAAACACTTTGCATGCTTGGAACGGACAGAAAAAGACTGAGACGCAAAAACATACTACTAAGGTTCCGACTGGACACACTGCAGGATGGGACTGCAAGACGTCTTCAGCACCATACAAACCCAGAATACAGAACCTAATAATCCCCTAAAAATGTAGGCGTCTTCAGGACTAATCTACTAAGGATTTTTTTTGTTTTGTTAAGTCAATCTAAATACATCCTAAAGAGTCTTGAGGGTTAAAGACCTTCTACAGACGACCTGATGGTTAGTCAGCGCACTTATTGGTATAAAACATTCACCCCATGCCTAAACTGTTATTCTTATGATTAGGCAGTCTACTATTCTGACCCGGTAAAGCTGATTTGGAGGCTTGTCCTCATGCATATACCTGACACGTTTGCCGATCAGCGATTCCAGGTAGCGTCTGGCTGACAGTTGGCCCAGCAGTTTGCTGTAGCCGCTGGTGAACAGACCGTCTGCGTGTCGAGTGGCTCTGCACATAAGAGGAAAAAACTTTTGGACAAAATCTCTTTTCAGATTTTATTCTGCTGCCAGAAGAATCTCCACAGTGTTGAGGCATCATCATTATCATCATCTTATTATTGTTGTTATTATTATTGAGTTGCAAAAAAATATGTTAAACATTAAATCAACCCAAGGCAAACAACGCGGTAAAAAAAAAAAAAGAAAGAAAAGATTTTTAAAAAGTCATGCATCACATAACATCGTCATAACCCTATTCACACTCCTTGATTTTGTTTGGAGAGACTGTGGAGGTTATTCATAGAAACGACACTGTCTAGGAAATTACACGTTTTTTTTTTTTCAATAGTAAACTTACACAGATGTTCCTTTAAACAACATTATACTTGTAGTACAACGTTTTACCCAGCCTCATCATTAGTTATTACTAATTACGAACTAGGCATTACAAAACTTCCAACGCTGCTAAATCAGAAAGTTCAAGAAAGAAATTGAAGAAATGCATGTAAAAAGCACTAAACCCCGATTTTTGTAGGCGCTCTCTTACCGTGTAGCGGCGAGCGGCAAACTGAGAGTCCGCGTGTAAAAGACGCCGCAGATCGCGATGAGGAACAGCAGCTGAGAGGCGCTCCTATGTAACATCGCCTTAAACCTGCACGAAAGCGGCACATCTTTAATATTCTCCCCCCCCAGCACCAGGATCATCTCTATGTATGTCAGATGCATGCGTAAAATGCAGACGTTTAGGACTGAAATGTTAAGCGATATTATCTAGGCATGGAGTCTCTATAGTTTATTGAAAGAAAAGTCTTTAACCCTACACATATTACTCAAAACATAAAGGAAATAATACATGCTGTGAGATTTAAATGCATTTTTAAACGCAGGAACATATTCACATGATTAGTAAAAAAAAAAAAAAAAAAAACATCTTAAGTTAACCTGCGTATTCCAACATTTAAAATAATCAAAGTGGATAGAAAAAGGAAAAAAGCAGCACAAAGTATTCTATGTGGCGACCAAACAGTAGAAAGTAATATAAAGCATGCAAACACGTAGTCAATGCTAGAATTAAAAGCTGAAAATGACTAAGATTTTGAGAAAGTAACAAGAGAAGAAGTCCTTACATGTGCTCGGATGGATGTGGATGAGTGTGTGGCCCCTCTTGGAGCGCTGACCCTGGTGCTGAAACAGATGATTTCTAATCTCAAAGAAGTTTCCTTTGCGACTGCTGTCTCTTTGAATGGCCTCACCCACCGCGCCTCGTTTTATAAGCCTGAAATGTTTTTTTTTTTTTTTTTTCCGTGAGGAAACACAATCAAATCACATCTGGGCAGCTACGTCATCAGAGAAGTCCCACCAGACTGATGTGCTGGTCACTGGTGAAATTAAGGCTTTGCTTTGCACAGAATGACGTTTTTATGCCATAGTTAGTATGATTCATTAGACTGTGATGTATGCACTTGACATATTGCCTTATTAAGGAAGGAGGGATGGGTAAATCCAGAAAGGTTAGAAACTTAGAACATTTAATTATTCAATGAAAACCTAAACACTCAAGAACACCTTTTCCTAAGATCGTATGTATTAATGGGTTGGACAACACCCAAATTATTATTTATTTGTATTTGGTATAGAAAATGGTGTTGTATTTGGTATAGAAAATGTATGCCATTTTGTCCACAGTATGCAGAATTGTTCAGTGTGTCAGACTTCTCCTTGTATAATACTGTATAATAATGAGTTTGTGACTTTTACGTGATTATTCATAGTTCACATTTAGCTAGAATTACTATTACAAAAAAAGAGAATATTACATAATATTTATTTTTATAAAATATTATATATTTTTTTCATGTTTCATCGATGTGGTCATTTTCAGGACTTCATATGTGGACTTATGGTCTACACAGGCATCCAGTATTTTTCTAGAACAGCTTTTTTCTAAATTGTAAACAATGTTGTTATTGTGGTTCAACAATATTAAGACAGATATTGAAGATAGTTCAACAATATCACCGGAGTCTGTGTCAAATAAACTTTTTATTAAATGAATAGCCTTTGTATAGCAGACTGAAACTTGAGTATTGTAGCCATATTTTCTTTTACTGTATACATGTCTTATGGCTTTTGTTTAGAATTGAGACTACCAACCATTATAATCCTTTTCTTTTTTACAATGTATTGAGAAAAGTGGTGACAGCAGAGTTGAAGACATTATGATAAACTGCTACTGGTTATTCCCAGAAAGGGAGGAGAAAATAAATATTGATTGAAATGGCATCTAGTTCAGTTTTGTCATTTGTACATTAATCTGGATGGAGCATTTAAGACCAGTAAAATCTGGTCTTAATTGTCATACATATTGAAATTAAAAATCTTATCCTCTGAAAATTTATTTAACACTCACTGGCCACTTTAAGAGCAGCACCTGTACACCTGCTCATGTATGGAATTATTTTATCAATAAATCATGCGGAAGAAGCACGGTGCATAAAATAAGGATGGTCAAGAGCTTCTGTTAATGTTCACAATAAATTTAAGACCAAGGGAATATCTGATTTATGTGACTTTACCCCAGGAGTTATTGGTTTTGATGGCCGGTTCTAGTACTTCAGAAAATGCGGATGTCCTGGAATCTCAAGGGTTCACACGGAATAATGCAAATAACAACAAAACACATAATTTGTGTTGATGTTAGTTAGATAAGAATGATTAGGCTGGTTTGAGAAGACTGGATGTCCCTAGTAACACAAATAACCACTCGTTCCAATGGTGGTGAGCAGAAAAGCATCTCAGCATACATAATACTGATGTAACCCTGATGGCCTACAACAGCCCAGATAGCAGAAGATCACAAGAGGCTCCACTCCTATCATCAAGGAACAAAACTCTGAGACTATCATGTGTATATACACAAATAAACTCGACAGTTGAGACTGAAAAGAGACAAAACATTTGCATTTCTTCTTTTAATTTTCGACTGTCCCGTTTGGAGGTTTGACATTAACTGGTGCTATAGACCTGCATTACTTTCCTTTGCATTGAACTATTGTCACATGACTGGCTGATTAGATAACTGCATGAAAATGAACTGTAAATGTACAGGTCTTCCTAATAAAGTAGAAAACAAATGTATTTTTTGTAACCTATGTTGAAGAGGTCAATAATTATCATTATACATTTTAAATATTTCCTACATGTTTAATAGTTTCCCCTTATAGAAATGTAATGCTCTCAAGTGATGCAACAGTTTGTTCTGTTGTTGTTGTTGTGAAGCAACATAAGACCATGGAACCATTTTGTTTGGGCTCAACAATTTATGCTCCTTCTCGGTGTGTGATTGCATATGATGAGACACATATAAAGACCAAATGGTTCCAGCAACATGGCAGTAACTTTTTATCACCTCAGTGCCTTCATGGTCTTCAGCTCTAAGGTAAAACATTCCGTATATAATAAGCCCATTTAGCAGCAACAATGAAATGCAAAAATTTCCACATGATACACCATTCATATACAAAAGATTGAGCAAAAAAAGCTATGCTTTGGCAAATTTATAGTGCTATGCACATATTACATAGTGTTATTACATATATTAATCTTAAATATATATTCATACATTTTGAAAATATCTTCCAAACTGTCCATCTTGTCACTGTTCATATGAATCTAGATACCTTGTGCTAAATTACAGGATTGATAACTCTGTTGACATGATTTTTGTCATTACCACTAATGTAAGGAACAACGTGGATATTGTGATGATTTACAGTATATGCAAGCATTTAATTGCTAAATCTTTTAAAACTAAATCTCTAAAATATATAGAAGACAAAAGTAACCATATACAATTTGTGATTATCGAATGGTTGATTATTTTTTCAAGCGACATTTAAGTCAAACACAGTTATGAGAGTATAAACTCCCATTATTACACTAATGCACTTATCAGAGCATTTCACTAGTGCTCAGTAGTTGTAGTTGAGAGTTGCATCTCTTCTGCAAGTTGGGGACAAGTTATCCATTAATTCTGAAGAATCACACATTCCACTCTCCGAATGTTCACGGGCATGACTGCATTGGGCTCTGAGTCACCTTGAACAGGACTGTCATTCATGGATATACCACCTTTTTAAAAATGTTTACACCATTTAAATAGTTTATTGCAGCTATTAGCCTTAGCACCGTGCTATGCTTGAAGGCTCCTGTAAATATCAATTGGTTTTTCACCTTTAATTATGAAAAATTTCATCACCAGTCTCAGTTTGACTTGGATGCCCCTTTTCACCAGAATAAAAGGTTTGACTGGAATATCTATATAAATAAAAGAAAGATTTTGTCTGTACATTGGTCAGAACTTGCTCTTACACTGATATCTTTGCATTTCATACATTGGAGGACCTGAAACCAGTCTCAGAAAATATTGTGTATTGTGTATCTATGTGTCTGTCTGTGTGTCTGTTTGTATGTCTGTCCCGCCAGAGTTGGTCACAGCAAACTGGCTGAACAGACTTAAATGAAACTTTGGCTTAGGTATTTGCCTGAAGTTAAATGTGTGCCATAAATGAAATCAAAATGTTGAGTAGAAGCGAAGTTATGAGCAGTTATGTGCTAGATTATGTCACAGCATCACGCAAAACTGGCTGGTATCTGTCTGAAATTTAACCATAAGTGTTGTGTTATGTTGAGTAAAAGCGCTGTTATGAACAGTTATGTAGCAGATTTAATAATCACTTTAAAATAAACTACTAATAAGCTACTTGCTCGATGTAAACCTCCACCAATAAATATTAATTACAAAATTTAAAGTGAATATTTTTAGTGGGATTACTTAATATTTTCACAGCTGCAATAACAGCACTGAAGTGGTATGAATTTTTTGTTTAAAGACATAACTTAATCTTTATCCAGTCTCCTTTTTTGATTTCTCATCTGTGATTCACTCTCTAATTACGGAACAGGGAGTGTATTTGGCTGACGATGAAAGAAGTATAACTTAGCATATCAGCTTATTTTTAGCTTTAACCTTTTAACTTACTTCTACCAATGACAGACACTTCCACTAGCATTTAATATTCTAAGATACATTATGAAATATTGATACCATTTACAGTATAATTCATTAATAAATTTAGATATATAAATAAGGTCTGAATAATCATACACTGAATAACCAGATGCTTATAAACATTTAAGCATCGCATTCGTGTGTAATTTCTGAAAATCTTCATTTGCCTGTTACAATAACCTCCACTCTTCTGGGAAGGCATTCAACTAGATTTTGAAGCATGGTTGTTGGGATTTGCAGATTTAACCACAAGAACATTAGTGAGGTCAAGCACTGATGATGAGTGAGGAAGTCTGGGTTGCAATCAGCACTCCATTTCATCCCAAAGTTGTTCAGTGGGTTTGAGGTCAGGGCTCTTTTCAGACCACTCGAGTTCTTTCACACCAACTAAACATAAACATGTACATTATTAAGAAGCATTTCTTAACTCCATACCATTTAAACAGATTTTGTTTTGTTTCTTTAAATGCATACAATAATACTTTCATGAATAGTTTACAGTACAAAACATGGTTTCATGAATTTTGCATTGTGCACAGGGGTACTGTCATGCTGGAACATGTGGCCCTTATTCCAGTGAAGGGAAATTGTAAAGGCTACAGTATAAATTCTGGACAATTGCGTGTGTCCAACATGTTGGGGAAGGCCCACTTATGTGTGATGTCAGATATCCACAAACTTTTGGCGTTATAGTGTATATGACATGAAAAAATGGTATGGTACATTTTAATAATCAAGCAATTTGAATGTAGAATTTCTTTCTCTTTTAATAATCTTGTTGCAGGGACGTAGCCCTTTCTCAGAGCATTTTAGCCATTTTTTTTGTTTTGCTGTTTTTTAAATAAACATACACTGTATATAGAGTTCAGCAATGTGTAATTTTATTTTATATTAACCAACTATAAAAACATGACTGAGCAAACAAAATGGGTCACATAGGCAAAGAAATATCACATATACACATAATCACATGTTTTTCTGTTTGCTTTCAGTTGTTTCTATGACCAAAAAATAATAATAATAATAATAATAATAATATGCTAATTTTGAGAATTTTAAATTTTTGTGACATTATTTCCATATTCCTGTAGTGGTAAAATTTACACATTATAAAAGTAATGATAACGTTTGTTCTACCTGACATATCCGAAAACCCAAATGCACAGTCTGATGCCTGTAACCTCCCCACCTTAACACACGCTGGCATGGCTTTCATTACACACAAATAAGTTTTTAATCTTCATTGACCCATGTTGTGTTGCTGGCACAGATCTGTGCTGCTTGGGTTTTGAGGTTATTTCAAAAATACCTAAAATTCAATAAACAAGTAAATTATTAATAAGCATTTCTTAACTCCATACCATTTTAACAGATTTTGCTCCATTTCCTTAAATGCATACAGTAAGACTTACGTGAATAATTTATGTTATAATGCCATGAGCTGTTGTCACCCATTAGCAGACGGGTTTACTTTTGTGTCTGGCTCTTCTCAAGGTTTCTTCTTCATGTCATCTCAGGAAGCCACAGTCATCATTAGCCTTTTTCATTAGCGATATGGATCTACATTCCGGTTGCTGTAAAGCTGCTTAGTGACAATGTCTGTTTGTAAGAGGGCTTTACAAAAAAAAGTGAATTGACTTAAATACATCACAATCTTAAGCTAATATCAATGATCAAGCAACTTTACTATCAATAATATCACAAAGTACCCTAATCCTTACATTTTGATGCTGAACTGTATTACACTCATATGAAAATATACTGCCTGGAATTGCGCTAAGAACTGTCTGGTGGATTATTAGAAACTGGAAGGATAAGGTGAACCATCACCTTTGTTGAAGAAAAAAAAATCATGAATTGAGATCATTTAAACACTTGGTGAAGTTACATCATTAGAAAAACAGTAAAAATCACAGTTATGTTTTAAAGGCAGAGTAAGAACATTTCCATAGACACAATGTGACAAGAAGTCACAGAATAAACAGCTGTGTGAACCATAAGAAGAATAAAAAGAGCCTTTGGGGGATTGGACTGATGAGTCTAGATTGACCCAATTCCCGAGCAATTAGTCTGTCCGGGTAAGAAGGGAAGCACATGAAGTGATGCACCTATCATGCATAGTGGACACTGAACAAGCCTCTTGGGGCAAGATAATGATCTGGGGTTGCAATAACATGAAGTCAGCTGATGACCTGAATGAAATGATCGGGTTATGACTTTTCTGCATTTTATTTTATTTTTATTTCCTTGTGTGGAAAAGACAAATTTCTGGACTCAAATTGTGAAAAAGTGGTTCTGGGAGTGCGAATTGCCCAACATATTGCACACACCATAATCAAAGCTAAAGGTGGTGAACTAAATCTTGTGCATGTGACTTTTTTGCCCAGGCAGTGAAATAAAAATTTTAAGATAAACTGGGTAGATTTCAACCCTGATATTTTATAGAAAAATGATGGAAAATAATTTAACTCTAGACACTGAACAACAAACATTTTTAAAAGCACTGAACTTTCAGCAAGATCTGAAATACATACAGAT
This sequence comes from Clariallabes teugelsi, assembly GCA_030014215.1. Lineage (NCBI taxonomy): Eukaryota > Metazoa > Chordata > Actinopteri > Siluriformes > Clariidae > Clariallabes > Clariallabes teugelsi. The sequence goes on along the minus strand of JAQMYG010000038.1, from coordinate 26,248,488 downwards.
GGATGGGTTTCCCATGTTTCTAAATCTATACTAATAATGTTATAGCATGGCTTTTGTGTGTGTGTGTGTGTGTGTGTGTGTGTGTGTGTGTGTGTGTGTGTGTGTGTGTGTGTGTGTGTGTGTGTG
>JAQMYG010000038.1:26236361-26248262 GCA_030014215.1 Clariallabes teugelsi | reverse complement strand
GTGTGTGTGTGTGTGTGTGTGTGTGTGTGTGTGTGTGTGTGTGTGTGTGTGTGTGTGTGTGTGTGTGTGTGCATGTTTAAATCAGAATGCAGAATGCAATATTCATATTCACACACTAATAGTTACACTCTCTTTTGGATGATATACAGTAGCCATAAGACGAAATGTTTATAGATCATTTTGTAAAGAACTGGCAAAATTTACTCATATGTTTATTTCTGTTTTTTTAGTGGTGTGATTATATGGAAGTCTGTGAAGTTGCAGGCTTTTAATGAGCCTCTAGGGTGCTTCTGGGCTGGTTTGCTCACACCAGACTGCTGCAATGCAGTACTCAATCACAGCGCTAACAGAATCACTCAAGACATTAAATACATTAGGGGCCAAACTGTGGGGAAACATATTTATTCCACTGTTAGGATGATTTAAACCAGAGATTGTTACAAATCCAACATGCAGAAAATCTTATATTAACATGATTACTGCTTTTTAACATTCAGTAAAATGGCAGGCTGCAACTGCGTTTATACATGTCAGTTGTTTAAAAAAAAAATCTTTACAACCATAAACATTCAGCAGATCAATGTGTTTGCATGTACATAAACCTGTTGTAGGAAGGATAATTTTACATTGCTTTACATCACATCGCTAATTGCTAAATGCCAGTGAGCTATGAATTATAGAGCTTGTGGCCTATGGGGTGAAATATGTTGACAAATTGGCTGAGATACAAATTGGTTCTGAGTAAAGTGCTCGCTGAAGCATCTAGCAGTGAGCATGCCCACAGGATGAGTCAGTTTTACGCAGTTCTCAGCAGAAACACTCAGTACTCGGTTAGTGACCTTAACAGCATCCCAAATGATTTCATCTGCTCTGCTCTCTTCCACGGTCAGGCCAGTTCTCTATAGCATGATTAATTAGAGAGGTAAAGAATAGGACTGACTTTAATAAATCACACAGATAGAAGAGCTTAAAGCAGAACAGATAGAAGAGCTGGTCAGAGTGGTGACTGCTCTAACAATGACGCATTTGTGCTGCAACTCATCAAAATCTACAGATCAACTGTAATTGTTTCATACATGTGGTATATAAATAAATACTTGGAGCTCAACTGGTTCCGGCATTTATTTATTCATGATTCACAGTATATGATCAATATGTTAAGTGCTAAGTAGAATACAGTAAATTCTAGAAAAAAGGACAAAAATATTGCTTTCTATAGAGTGTATTATGAAGAACCTTAAGTATAACTATAAAACCAGGGGGGCCATGTCTAGTACATTACATAGACTTCAGGGGGGGAGATGAACTGAAAAACATTGATACATTGAGTCTAAAATAGGTTCAATTAAAACATTTGTTGTACACATATTACGGCTGGGCAAATTAATGCATTACTGCTAGCAATAAATGAGGATTGTTTAATGTGTTAGAAACATTAATGTCGATAATTAAAGTAGTTTTTTTTTTTTCATTTTCCTAGTCTTTGCTATTGTGGTTGAATCAGTCATAGTTCCTCTGTATGGTAGTACCACTATTGGCCGCAATCGGCTTCTAATGTACCGATCTCCATTCAGCTAGGCAGTGGCTACTGGCTCTCTGCTCAGCATTTCAGTCTGGAATGTTCCTTAAACTGCCCTGTGTCCTTTTGTCTCTAACATTTAAATAACATTTATAAGCCTTTATATCTGTTTCTTTGACCAGCAATGGCGAAGTGACTGTTATTATTATTATTTTTTATTGGTATAGGGTTAAGGCCCTTTGGTTAAGAGTTAATTACTGATTAATATCAGATATGACAATAACTGATTTTCCAGGACTTGACCATGGACACCTGAACAGAACACCTTTATGTGTCTTTTGAACCTCCCCATTCCAGTTTTAGTTCCTCTTTGTTACAGTAACAGCCTTCATTCATCTGGAAAGGCTTTTCACCAGATTGACTTTAGTGCTCCATTTAACCACACAAACAGACACTGAATGTAGTGTGAGGAAGCCTGGGGAGCAGGCTGTGTTCCAGTTTATCCCTTTGGTGTTCATTGAGATTAGGGCTCTGTGCAGGTCCTAATACACCACTGTTTCCTTTCCAATCTTGGCAAACAGTTTCCTCATGGAGATCATTCTGTGCCTGGCCATGCAGGAACAGGTTTGGTTCTTACAGTTTCAGTGAAGGGAACCTGTGTTACAACAAAGCATACAAAAACATCCTAAACAATTGTGTGTTTCTAACCACTGTATTTGGTAACATTTTGTGAAGAAACCATATATGGCATCTTTGTTCATTTATTGCCTTATGATATTCAATTATTAATTTATTTCAGTGATCACTGGGCAGTGATACGGTGGCTTAGTGGTTAGTACTGTCAACCCTGTATACAGGATTAAGCGGTATAGACAATGAGTTAGTCAGTGGCCAGTGGGGCAGTGGTGCAGAGGTCCAAGAATCTATCCTGGGATCTAAAAGTAATATTAGTGCTGCTTTTTACATGTTTTTGGAGCTTTGAGGAAATGTGAAAAGCCAGAAAGCACATGGAATACAGTACTGTAAGTGACCTGTCATATCAAGTCAGGTCACAGGAAGTGAAATGTTTCACATCTTCAATTTCATCAAAAATACCTTATAATCCTGATCCTTCAGCAGAATCAAGAAAGTTTTAATGCTAAACATTGTTTTAGAGCACTTTAATGAACACCATCCATGCTGGTTACTCCAGTTGTGACAGAAAAACATGCTGGTGGGGTTCTTTTTAAGGGTAGCAAATTGTGGTGTCAAAATAAGGCTGAGGGTTCCCTCTTTCTTACTACGTCATGGAATCCGCATTTACATTTTCAAAAAAAATTATGCCCATCTCACATTGGCCATATTTCAGCAACTTGACATGATACAGTAATACATTAGGTATCAAAATGGTGCTTATTACACCGGAATCTGAAAATATGCTAAACAAATCACCCCAAATGTGGCTTAATACCTGATTTGATGTAATGGGTCACCAAAACTCATATGTTACATGCTTTAAATATACGCTATTCTTAGAACATAGCCTATTTGCAATAGTAGTGGATATGCTTTGAACAAAGACTTTAATGCATCTCTGTAAGTCACGCTGGATAACAGCACGTGCAGTACTAAAATGTCTCCACCACCCTGTTTTTTTATTCATATGTTTGACCCATGTATAAAAGAAGCACATTCAACAGTATGAGTTTCAGATATGCATTTACCTGAAGCTACAATCATATCCCCTGGGCGGCCAGACTTCAAACCTACACAGTGTTATTCCTATATGTATGTGTTATAGATCAGTGCTAGCATAATACATAGTTTACCATGTTCTCTGTTAGAATTTAGAAGCACTGCTTTCAGGCTTTACGAGAATCATGCCGCTGAAATCACCCAAAAGCCCTGTAACACATCAATTAAGACCCATCTTCAGCGCAACCCTTACTAATGCTGTAAACACACATCTGGATATCTGGCCACACGGAGGATATTAGGTTCAACTATGCTTTCAGAGCATCATTAGGACTCTAATCAAGACCAAGGTCTGTTGCACATTGCTCTTGGGACATTGGTCATCTTGACCAATAACATTAAGAGCGTGGTCCTTGCATACATGGTTGAAACACAATTTGGCATTAACAAGATAAACTACGGATTTCAAGTACCGGATGTGAATAAGGGTCTTCTTTGGAATATGGAATAATTTACTCAACATTAATGTTATTAAATATCTTATACAATTCTATAGGCAATTTTATCCATTTATAGTAACCTCTAATCTTCTGTAGGGTCACAGCAGCCTGAAGTCTATCCCAGGGAACACTGGGAACATAGTAATGATATCCTGAATGGCAAGTTGTACACTATGGGCAATTTGAAAACATCATTCAGTCTACACAGCATGTATTTGGAAACCCCCGAAACTCCATGGCCACAGACTGGAGGCAAGATTTGAACCCACAGCCCGACATTTCAAGCTTTTTACTGGTCCAAGTGGGATAGAGATGCTGGAATCCAATAATATATCACCCATCATTTGTGACACCAAGACACGACTGAGAGGTGCAACTGTCATATGTGAGAGGGTGGAGCTTTATTGAAAAATAATTGAGTAAAATGAGTGCAGTGAAGATGTACCTCTCGTTCCACATCTTTTGGGAACAAACAGAACAATTGCCAGACACATTCATCTCTATTTAGTCTTTCAGTGCACAAGGCACAAATACATCACAGTACCATGCAAAAAGCCACACAAAAGTTTATTGTTTGATTTATTCCTATTCCTGTTAATAAAAAATATTGGATACAGTTAACTATAGGAAAAAAAAATATTTTCTGTTAAGTGTGTATGCAGTATTGTATTGTTCATACTACACCTTATAATTATTATTTTACTGATATTTTTGTAAAAGTCTAGTGGATATAGAGCAGTACTTGGATTTAAACTGTGGCTTAAAGAGTAATATTCAAATGTATTGTTTAGTAAAGCAGTCTGTCACACTTGGGTTTAGATCAAAGGCAAACATCTGGAATATCAACGTTAGGGCTAAACTCTAATCTAAGAGATCTGTGTATCTGTTTATCTGTTCATCAATTTTTCTCTCTTTTGTCTTTAAGTTCTGTAGATTTGTTAAATCACAACAGGTTTTGGTCTCTCGTGCTGGTAATTGTTCTGCTACTGGCTCTACACTGGGAGGACCCAAGTAGATTCTTGTTATTAAACTAAGAGATCGTGACTCCTCCTGTCTCCTCAGACACCTGCTCATGTCACCAAACTGATTTGAACACAACTAAGCAACCCCGCGTTCTCTCTCTCTCTCTCTCTCTCTCTCTTTCTCTATTTCTCTCAAGATGAAAGAAAATCAAAGGTTGCTTTATTGGCATTGCCAAAGCTCAGAAAAAAAGTCACAAAATAACAGAAATGAATACTAGATAGAGACAAATATACACATTTAGCAGAGCAGTCAAGAAACACCAGTTACGAAAGCCATCAAAAAAGAAAGAAATGTAACTACAACAACACCACCACCAACAACAACAACACCACCACCACCACCACCAACAATAATAATAATAATAATAATAATGATGAATGGAGAAAATATGCTCAAAGAAGAAACATTAGTGATGCAAAAGGAGGGGTGAAGACCAGAAAAATAAAAGATTGGGTGGGATTGTGCATGCATGTGTTTGTATGGGTGCACGCATGCATGTCTGTGTGTGCCATCTGACATGATGTAGTCACTCACTGCCCCTCACCTGCTGGCAGCTGACTATGTATTGTGCTGCTAGAGTGTAGCTCTCTGTGTTCCCTCAATAGGCGGGGCAGGTTGTCAGATCCTGGAAGGCATTTAAATTAGGGGATGGGTTTGTTGAATTGGGTAAAAATTAAATGTGAAGGCAGTGATATTTAGGGCATTTAATCAAAAAGCACAGCTCTGTATCTATTTTATTGTGTGTGTGCACCACAGTCGTTTCTCTCGGGGGAACAGGACTGTCTGTGTCGCCTGTCTCTACGGCCAGACGGTGCTCACTGAGTCTACACTTAGTCAGGGTGTTTTTCAGCTGTGGATCAGTCACTGTGTTCAGATAATCTGCCACACTGTACTGTCTGTTTAGGGCCAGATAACACTGCATCTTACTTTGCAGTTTAGATTTGGGTTTTCTAATAGCTCAAACAGTGTGCAGGTGTGCCTGCAATAGTGACTCAGGTTGTGACTCAGTTGGATGAGTGCCTTTGCTAAACTCTTTGTACTGCAGAGTTTATAGTGGTATGAGGGTGGCTCACTCTGTTAGATGTTTCCAAAATTTGTTTAGCCTTTTTTTGTATTTTTATCAGTAATGGATATGGACCAAATTCTGCCCTGCACCTCACCTCTCACTACAACACATATTTCTTATCTTTCACTGGCTGAGGTGGCTTGGAGCCCATTGCAGTCATTCCCATAAACATTTAACAAGTGGAACTGCTGATTCTTGAAAATTGATGGATAACTTGTCGCCAACTTGTGAAGGAGACACATCTGCCGGTGGGAATTATACACACAATTATAAGCACCACTTGCACATTACAGGAACTTGGCTGGGAGTTATTGGCACATTCCCTGTACAGTCCTGACCTTGCTCCAAGTCATGTTCTCATGTTTGGGCTATTAAAGGAGTTCCTGAGGGGCTAGAATTTCTGACATGAAGCAGGCAGTCTGGTGTATTGAGAAAACTTGCTACTTGATGGTATCCAAGCACTAGTGAAATGCTGGGATAAGTGCATTTATATGAGCTCTGTTAATCTGCACAATCAAAAGTCCTGGTTGCATTCTGCTCCTCCCAGTGTACATCCTGATTCTGGCTCATTAGGTCACAAACTAAAAGTGTTTATCGGTCTAAAAACTCTGCTGAGTAGGTAATCTCTGACATCTCATCAACAATGGGTTTCCACCAACAGATCTGCCTCTTGGATGTTTTTTCTTACTCTAGAGACTGTTGTGTTTGAAAATTTCTGGAGAGCCGAGTTTTCTGAAATATGCAAAATATCCTGTCTGGCACCAACAAATCACAGAGACATTCATTCTCACGTTTGATGTCAAGGTCTTATTGACCATTAACTTGGTGTGTTTTTACCAGAGGCCAAAAAAGGAACATTCTGTTTTCTGCACTGATTTATTTTTTATTTTTTGCAGTGTCACATTACACAGTAGCTGTTAAGGGCTCATGTGCATAGACACTCTGGACCTTAAAAACTTTTTCATTTTTCTTTTTTTTCAGTTCATATATATATATTTTTTTACCTAGACCAGATTGTTTAAATGTTATATTTTTAATATGACAATTACATATGGGTCTTTAATATAAGAAAAAGGCTTTGCTTTGCCAAGATGTACCAAAGTAGAGAAAAGTGATCTTTTTTGTCCAGCAGGGGGCTCACACCCTTTCACACAGTGAAAGGTTCTGAGATGGAGTGGGGAGGTCATTTGTTGTTGCACTTTAATCCTGGCAGCAGAGAGAGGTGAAACGAGATCGGTCTAAAAGGGAGAGCCAGCATCAGGAAATGGGTGTGTGATGTTCGGAAATGTGTGATGTATAGGACTTGCGAACAAGATACTTAAAAAACAGTTAGGCGCTAACCATACAGGAACTAAATTCAACCAGTATAACAGTCAGAAATGGCAGTGAGTTGTTTAGACCACAAGGTCAAGGAACTCCTTTTGCTCCTTATCAGAGACATAATTAACTGCCATATAACAACATGTGCATGGCTATCAAAAGCATCTCAACACTCATTTCACACACCCTTATTGTTTTGAAAGCAATGGTATGCACAGTGTTTACAATGTGTATGCTATCTGTCATACTAAGAGACATGGGGGAGATTAGTTGGCAGTAGGACTGATTATCCATGGCCCCAATGACAGGAGGATATTTGCAAGCCTGGAATGAAAAGTGTCCTATACGGATCAAGTAAGATGGGGGGTGAGGGGGTGGGGCAATGAGACTACTTATGTTTATGGCCCAAAATTCTGTGCTATACTTCTGTCATCAAGCCACTTCTGAGTCCAGAATGATTGCATATGTCTTAGAAGCATACCTGATTGGTTGGTGCAGTATGAATTACTAAACATGAGTGAACATGCCATATTGACAGGGGTCTTTAAAAAAAAAAAAAAAAAAAAAAAAATCTGATTTATAGTGCGATCTCTGTGAGAAAGTGACTACAGAGTCATGCATGATACTCTATACACAGAAATTCTGACTAATTTTATAACTGACTTGTGATGATACAATAATTCATTTGTTTATATTGATTGATTATACTGTATATGACTACCCAGGACATCTTTGTCACCAGACCCTTTCTGCTTTTCAACACCGCTCTACAGGAGCATGTGGACCGGGAGATCTAGACGTATGGCTCTTCTGCTGTATACATCATGGTGCTACATGCATAACTCTCTCATCTGTTAGCTCATGGTCTGCTCAGTTACTCACTACTACATATTACTCTATTGTGCACAGACTTAGTTTCAATGTCACGTTCATGCTGTTCTTTGCACAATTAGTTTTATTCGCATTGTTGTCACTTTGCCACACATAAAAAGATATACAGTGTGCAATTCATCTACAACCCGTCTTTGTGTAACTGTCTCTATTACTGTTGGATAGTTGGAATTTCCTTCGGTATCAATAAAGTATTGATCTATCTATCCTTCTGACAGCCAAAGGAACATCGGTGCATTGTGGGAAAAAGGGCTTGGTTGATAAGCTGACATGAAAATTGCATGAATGTATACTTAAATAGGAATACCTGCACAATGACTGTAAATTAGACTACACGGAGTTTAAGACTTTGACTAGCATCCTAATTAGCACTGCATTATGGCTCGAGTGTTTTACAGTCTGCATGCTGATTGGACGATGCGCAGTTCACGCGCTGTCCTCTGCACAGTGACGCTGCGTATTCCTGCGTGCCCTCAGCTCTGGTTGTGATTGGCTGCTCTTGGCGCAGAGACTCACGGGATTGCAAAGATGTCCGCGTTCATTTGAAAGTGATTTTTAACATTATTTTCACTGCTTAGCATTAGTTTTAATTAGGTTAAATTATTTTGAAACTGAATTCTGGCGACATCCAGTGAAATATAAGCACCGGACTCCACGACAAGAGCCAGGCTATTCCTTATCACCAGGTTTGTTACAGGTGCATAGCTTATCCGCTAATAGTCGCTAGCTTGACTAGCTAACGGTGCCGGTGTGTCTCTAAAGTGAGAACAGCTTGGGCACAGACAGGTAGTGTACAGATGTTTGTCGATGCAAGTAAACAATACACAATCTATTACTTTAAAAAACGACCCGTAAATAACAGCTACGCTTTCCAGCTAATTTACTAGCTAGCAAGCTAAGTATCAACATGGCACTTTATTGGGTTTTCCACTGCGTTTGTTTCCTAATCCACTAAATCACGAGTTCGACCTTCTTTACTCAACCTTACTTTTAAAATGCGTCTCCGCCTGGTTGCCAGTTCAGCCTGTTAAAACAAACGAGGTATTAGCAAAACTCAAAACATCACCTCAAACTCTAGACAAGTCCAGTATCAGACCCGCTCTTGGCAACCTGACTGTAATATTATTATTATTTATTATTATATATATATATTTATAAATATTGAAACATGCGGTTCCCTTGCATTTTGTTTACACCGATAGTGAGAAATTATCTTGTATTGTTTCATATATTGTCAAAATAATTGCTGATCGTAATTACGTTTGTACGAGGGGTGTTCAAGTCAAACCGTGCTTTTTGATTGTGCAGAATAACTGCACAATTTTGTGAGAATAAAAACTACCTTTATTTCTGTATTTAATCCCCTGCCCTGTCCTTCTATTGTCAAGGATCAGGTGTTCACTTTCTGAATGTTCACAGGAAAGACTGCAGTGGGCTCTGAGCCACCTCGGCCAGGATTGTTGTTCACAGATGTACAGGCTTCTTAAAAAATGTTTGCACCATTCAAATGTTTTTCTGCAACTAAAAGTTTAAGTCTTTTGTAAATATCGGTTTTACAACTTCATTCACAAGAAATTACATCATGAGTCTTGAACACCACAGAACCTTGAACGCCACAGAAACAGGGATTAATACAGCAGCATGCAGCAGCAATGAACTTGCCATTTGCTATAGCCAAATGTGGCTTTTAGGCTGCAATTCTTCCATAAAGATCACTTCTGGTCAGATTCTCCAGATGGTAGATTGGTATACCTGAGTCCCACTGGTTTCCACCAGTTCTGTGCTGATGGCGCTGCTGGACATCATCTGGCGTTGAAGGGAAGCAAGTATGATGCGTCTCTCATCTGCTGTATTAAGTTTTCTTGGCCAACCATTGTGTCTACGGTCCTCAACATTGCCCGTTTCTTTGTGCTTCCTCAAAATAACTTGAACAGCACATCTGGAAATCCCAGGCTGCTCTAAAATCATTCCTGGGAGAGACCTTGCTGACGATATCAAACTACCATGTGTCTTGTTGTTGTGCTCAGTCTAGCCATGGTGTATGACCTGTAATGTGAAACTGTTTTTCTCAACCTCACATTAGGAACGTTTGGTTGTTTTCAACCAGTTTTAAGCCTCCTGCACAAATGTTTCTATTTCACTTAATGGCTGTGTTTCAACCTACATATGAAATTGATGATCATTAGCACCTGCTTGGTGTAATTGGTTAATCATGCACCTGAATCTGATCCTACAGTCTTTGTGCAAGAGTACGAATTGATGCTGAAGTCAAAGGGTAGTCACACCAATTGATTTGATTTAGATTTTTCTTCTGTTTGCTCACTTTGCATTTTGAAATTTGAATGAAAATATATAATGTTTAAAGCAGTCTTACTTTCTAGCATTTCTTTGCACCTGCCTTAAACATTTGCACAGTACTACACACAGAAACACACACACAATGTATGTAATAAAAATACAGATCTTGGTATTGCTCTTATTGCTCTTTATTATAAGTTTGTTTGTAATGATTATGGACATCAATTTTGTGCTTTATGACTAATAGACCACATGACCATAAACACATGTAGTCTGTATTTTATTGTTATGTTTTTAAATTTGGAAATTATCTTTTTGGTAATATATTCCCCAAATATATATGTCATGTTAAAAGGAAAAGTGGCATACTGACGCCTTAAAAATATTTAAAGAAAAAAATAAAATATTTGTTATAAACTTTGTTTTAAGTTATTTACACTTACACTATTGCATTCTCTCGCGTAGAAATAAAATGCTGATATTGGGGACTCATGTCGAACGTGCATGAAGAGAGAGCTGCCATGATGATAGCCGCTGGGGAACTGCAGCCGTTTGTCCCGTTCGGCCGTGAGCACTGCCAACGCCACCCAAGCGCCGTGAACCTCCAGCTGCGCCAGCTGCAGCCTGCACCCGAGCTCTGGTGCTCTGATGGAGCTGCAGGACTGGTGGGCTCTTTGCAGGAGGTCAGCCTCCAAGAGAGAGAAAAAGTAGGTGACACTCTACCTGTGTTTCAACACTGATGTGCTTCCTCTCACACACCTTATTCATCTTGGCCTTTCTGACCTGGGTTAGTTCTGTGTGCTGTTGGAGAACGATGTGTGACAACAATTGGATAAATAGTGTTGTTACTTGTACAGTTTTTACTGACAGCGGGAAGGAAGTGCAAAAAGTTATTGGACAGGGCAGACAGACGAGTTTTCTGAAAAATGCCCACGGTGTACATTGATCTTTGTCTGGCAGGAGTCCTGGCAGCTGAAGAAAGGCTCAGCTGTGTTGACCGATGAGGCCGAGTATGAAGAGGAGCTGTATGTTGCAGGGCACATGGTCATCTGGAGCCGTGGGACAAAAAGTCAAGCTTCATATGTGTACAAGGCTTTCACTGTGGACAGCCCAGTTCAGCAGGTATCAGGAGCATGGGGTGTGTGGGGGGGAAATAGTAAACACATAATCACATCTTCCATGTAAAGTGTGTCCATTATTACCATGGACATTTTAACACAATTAAAAAGGTTTTAAAGATTTATTTTTTCAAAAACTAGAATTATGCTATAATGTAATTTTAAGTTATGAATTGTAGAAGAAGCAACTCCAGTGAATTATATGGAAAAGGTCACAAAAACATTGTTTTTGATCATTTTGCATTTAATATTCTGTTGCTAATGGTTTTTTAAAATAAGATGAGGACCGTGACATCAGCACAGAGCCATGTTATACATTTCCACACATGTGTGCTAATAAAAAAAAAATCCATTAAATAAAAGTATTTTTAGAGCAGGTAGGCTATGAATGAGAAATAAAAGAAAACACTTAAAGCTAGGGATGTAACGGTATCAAAACTTCACGGTACGGTAATACCTCGGTATGAATGGCACGGTACGGTATTTATTGAA
>JAQMYG010000038.1:26215529-26229491 GCA_030014215.1 Clariallabes teugelsi | reverse complement strand
TACAAATAACATAATGAATTTTATGATGAAGGCCTAATATGAGCTTCCCCTGTTTCAAAAGCTAGCAGCCGCCACTGATATATACATATATTGAATCGGGATATTTATAAATCATGATTAAGAAAATCGCAATACATATCGAATTGGCACCTAGTTATGGGCAGAATATCGTATCAGGTGGTCCCTGGTGATTCCCATCACTGATGATTAATGGGTTATTGATTGTTAATTCGTTTGACTATCAGTTAAGAAGAATGTGAAGTTTTATTAATTTTCATGGGTTTTATAAAGAAGAGCCGGTTCACTGTGTGAAACTGTGTTTCTCTGCAGCGCATGCGCGACTGTTAGTACACCCTTCTTATTCTTTTTGCCATCTGTGATGAGTTTATTAGTAGCGGACAGTACATTGGTCTTTCGATAGCAGAATTAATGGGTACATGAGGGGTAGCGGGAGAGTGGTGTAATGTCCGCTACTAAATAATAGATCGCAGATGGTTACTTCTCCCGGACAGATTAATAAAAAGTGTGGGCAAATATACTTGTATACGTGGACGACTTCTTTGTCTTTCGGCTGTTCCCTTTCAGGGGTCGCTACAGCGAATCATCTGCCTCCATCTAACCCTGTCCTCCGCATCCTCTTGTATACTTGGGCAGCCGTCAATATACCTGGGCGTACAGACCTACTTTGACCCATGCTGGCGACTGGCAGTTAATTATCGGTTATTAGAACATGGAGTTATACATAGAGTTAAACATCCCAGTACTGTTATGCTCCATATCCCCACTTATGGAATTCCTCTTGTACAACTAAGTTGGAACTAACTTTTTTTTGTTTTGTTTAGTTTAGTTTTTAGCCTTTATTTGTCACAAATACATTACTGCACAGTGAAATTCTTTCTTCGCATATCCCAGCTGGGGTCAGAGCGCAGAGTCAGCCGTGATACAGCGCCCCTGGAGCAGACAGGGTTAAGGGCTTTGCTCAAGGCCCCAACAATGGCAACCTGGTGGAGCTGGGTCTCGAACTGCTGACCTGATCAGTACCTCAGTGCCTTAACCCTCTGAGCTACCACTGCCCCTAAAAAAATCTATTTAAATATTTTTATTTTTTAAAAATCTTTAAAATCTATTTATGTGTTGCTTAGGGAGAAGAGTGGCCAGGCATCTAAAGTGTTCATTACTTCTGACCTGTGTGAGAACAGATATCTTTGCTTCCTGGTTGAATCCCACCAGCAGCTTAGGTGGGCACGTACTCTCTTTTTTTGTCTCTTAAAAAATACCTCCTTATTTTTGTTTTGGTTATCAAAGATGTGATTTCCATTTAATGTGTATTCTGGTTCTTAATACCTTTTATCCACCTTTCTCGTCCACACTTGTGTGGTTTTTCCAGATGTGTTAAGTTTCTTGAAAGCAATGAAACTTCTCAACTCATATTTGCATCAGTTACTTCCATTCCAGCCAAAGATGCTGCACCATTGGAGGTAAGAGAATGAGCCCAAGGTACTGAAATGGACACTGATGCTAGACAAAATTCAATACCAAAGTGTTAATTAATTCTTCCTTATGTAATTTTCCTAAATTGAACAAATGTTTTATTTTGATGCTGGAAAGTACTTAAAAATGCTTAGATGTTTATGTAACAACCTCAGCAGCAACCTCATTTCCCCTCTCGATTGTTTCATCACTCAGCATTAAGCATCACCAGTATACTAATCACTGGCCTGATTGTCTGTCTGTCATATGCACCTGTTCCTCACTGGTTCATGACTTAGGTTAGATGTTTGAGCTTGAGTGATTCATGGGTCACTGTGTATTTTAGCAAACAAAGCACATTCCTCTGAAACTGGCCAGGTACAGTACAGGGACTGGACTGAAAATGAGAGCCAAAAACTTGCCATCAATAAGAGCTTAAAAGTCCTCCAGGAAGCTTGGAGAATGTGTCTTTGGAGAAATAATATAAAGAAATTAAAGGCCAATGACTTGTCCAATACTGTATATGTTTAGTCGTATGTAGAATCATGGTCAGTGCTCAAAACACATTATGTGGCTTTTTGAATCAGATATGTTTAATCTGTAATTTATGTATATCTAAGCTGCACAGCTTTTCATGGCAATAAGTCTGGCCAGTGTAGCCATATAATGTTTAATATTTTGACAAATTATATTATGTTTGGTTTTTTATTATATAATAATATAATAATAATATATAATAAAATTAATATACATTGTTTTAATAATAAAATAATCTGGAATTTTATCAACAAATAAAAATATGACATCTACTGTAATATTACAACCTTGATTAAAATATAATGCTATTTCTGTTTTATCTTCTACCCAGGCCTTAGTTTCTATGTGAGTACTTTCATTCTTGTTTTTATAGGACATAGATGCTTTACTGGTGCTGGAGACCAATGGTAGCTTAGTGTTATACACAGGAGTCACAAGGGTAAGCATATATTTGTATCTTAATATAAGTAAAGTAAGTAAATAAATGAATTTGAACATTTTTGAATGGCATCTCCTTCACAGATGTTTGAAATTATAAACGGTTTTCTTTATCTGTGAAGATAATCAGTTCAGAAGTGAGAGTTAAGTCATTAAACCTGCTATTTTAATATGGCATTTGGCATTGTTGCTTATTTGAATATAGCAATGTCCTCCAAATAGAAATGAGTAAAGTGTGTAAATGTGTCATAGTCATAGCTGTAGTTGTCAAAGCTAGGTAACAGTCCCAGATTACTGGTACAGAAACTGCTAAGTAATCTTTATTTAATCACCACCACAAATGAAACGCAGCAAATCAATCTTTCAACAAGAAAGCTGACTACATAAATACTACTTTCATTCACAGTGATGCTACGCCCTTATCACTATCTCTATAGAAACACGCCACAACCACACAACGGGGCATTTTCTCAGAGGATGCACATGTGCAGTAACTAGCTAACTTAGTTTTGCAAGATAAAAAAAATGAGTGGATTCTCCGTGTCAGTGCTGCAAACAATAGATTTAGCTTTTAATGTGACCACAACTAGACACAGCGTCCTAAACCATTGGAGGCCAATAAGGTTCAGCTCTATAATTTATTTCTTTGCAGTGCTGGTCTAGTTTATTTGCACAGTGCTTAGGCATCCCTATCCTTTATCCAGGATATCACAAACTGTATTGTAGTTTCTTTTGTACATTTAAATAAGCTGGATTTCTAAAGAACCTGACAATCAGCATAACAATAACCCTATTATATTTTACGTAGCAAATTTTATATTATGTAGCAAATCTTTTATGGGACTTAACTTTTATTTATTTTATTATTTTTTTCAAGGTGGATTTATATATTTATTTTTTTGCACCACATAAAAAAAAATTACATCTAAATAATTCAACATCCTCATAATACATTAAACATACACTAAGATTAAATGTAATAAAGTGTCAGGATAAAAACAATTATTCATTAATGGCTTCTGGGGCTTTTAAAAAAAGAAGGAAAGAAAATGTTAAAATAATTTTATGTTTTGCTTTATTTTAATTTCTTAAACGTCCTCAATTCAGAAGCCTAATATTGTCAAAAATATACATCTTTTACAGATTGTGTTGAGTTTTTTACCTCTGCATACAGTTTTTAAGGTTCTGTGTCATTTAGAAGATTTTTCTTCTGTTGTTTTGCAACTGACATTAAGTAATTCAGTGTTCTTTACAGCTAGAATAGGCAAGTTCCTGATGTCTTAAGTTTTACAGTTATGGCTGCATGAGCATCATATACAAAGGCAAACATATACCGTCTATCCTCTTACGACTTCTATAGGAAATGACCGGCTTCTCTTGCAGACCTGTTGTTCAGCAGCCTGTTTGTAGATGAAGCTCACATGAAGGTGTCTCTTTTTTTTTATAGGTGAGCAAAGTATTTGTGCCTGGTCTTCTGTCACCAACATTCAGTTTGCCAACCCCCTTGCCACACTTAAACACCCCCCTTGAGAACGTGAGCACTCCGGCAAAAGCAACCGTTCAGCATATGAGCAGGCTTGAGGAGGTAAACACCAGCGACCTTTTGAGGGAAACAATCTTATTAACATTAATAAGAGCAATTTGTATGAACTGAATTGAAAGAGATAAGCATGAACGATCCTGACATGCAGGTATTTAATAGAAAAATTATAAAAGCAGTGTACCCTGTAGGTCTGAGATTTTGATCAATAAAATGATCTGATTAAATTTAGAGGTACTTTTAAAACAAATGCCCCTTCAGTAATCAAAATAGGCTGTCTAAACAATGAAATTAAACAGGCTTGCTCTATCCTTAACCTAGGTAAAGTCAGAGATTATGTTCGATTGATAAATATAGCAAGTAACCCCCCCCAAAAAAAGCAGTATAAGCTGACAGGTAATGAGCTTTAGAGCAAATTGAATTATTCTACCACTTGAAAGATATGAAGGATAACTTTACATTATGTTAATTACATTCACTGTGTTTTTTCTGACTATGCTTTTCCATTTCTGTAACACTGTCATAGCTGTGTCCGATGCCTTATAACTGTTATAATGTAAGATGTCATGTATTTATCCAAACTTCCCACAACCATCTCTTCCCACCATCTTCAGTCCGACATGCCTTCCCCGGTGTCAGAGATGAGAACAATGCAGCATCATGAGTCATCATGGATAGAAGATTCTCCGTTCCAGCAGGCCACACCACATATCCAGGCTCTGCGAGACCCAGTCAGCAACCGTCTCACACTGGTCAGCCAGCAATCAGTACTCACACACACATCTATTTTAAAGATGTAGGACCAGTGTTATGCCAGGGGACCAGATTTTTAAGCATTTATATTGTTAGATGTGGGAGTCATTAATTCATATCTCCTCCCTTTCAGTGTGCTGCAATAAAATGGGTTTCAAAATCAAACAGTACAAAAGAAAAGCGATAAATCTAAACTTCTTGCCCAAACAAGTGATGCATTAAAACAGACAAATTGGACTTTATATTCATTTTAAGCATCGGAGCTCTAAATTTTGTGTAAAAAATCTCAATTTAAAAGCTCAAATTACTGAACCCATGTTTCACTCTGCACTTGCTTGCATCTATCTAAACATAACATATGTTCTATCTATCTAAACATAACTTACATAGAGACTCACTGAATTCACTATTTGTATATGCACATTCTATATACACTGTAGATTTTTTAAAACACTTATTTACAAAAAAAAAATCATTATTGTGTAACCTCTAGTGGCATTAAAAATGTTTTTGATCATCTGTAGCTATATGACTGACATGCAAAGACTGTACAAAGGCTGTTTATGCTCTGCCTGTATGCACTGTTTGATAACATGGGATGTTTAGGAGCGTGGTATATAGTAGAAATTCATAATTCAGTTATGAATCACAATTCTTTTGTGTGGCGATTCACTTTTCACCAGATTTAAAAAGATATATTTTTTACCTTTATATTAAAGATGAATTAGTTGATTGGCCTGTGACCAGAATTGGCTGGTGTTCAGTTTGATTGGCCATTGTCCGTGACCATAAAACATCAACGTTTCTTTATAATTCTACAAGTTGTTAACTCCAAACTATTAACACGTTTTCATCTTGTGTGGTAAGAATGAATAATTTGCTAAGTTTGTTTAGAATTATAATTATGCTGGATGACAGTGAAACGTGCAGCTCAGTTAAATGTTCTCTTGTAATTGAACTCTTGTAATTGAAGTTAGTTTGTATTGTTTAAATGCTGCCCTTGGTTTTTAAGTGAGAAAACTAATATTTTAAGGAATGGGGTACATTTAATTTTTAAACTTAAACAAAAATTATTTTAAATTCTAAATCATTAACATTGTAACAAAATCAGATTGGGATATTTATAAAATTGTGAAATTTATAGAACCGCAATTTTTTTCTGAATCGGCACCAAGGTATCGTGATAATATTGTATCGGGAAGTGACTGGTGATTCCCATCCCTACTGTACTTTACTATATAGGATTTGTGCTTCACACCTTAATTCAATACCAGTGGTGTTTGTTAATTAAAGTAATTCTCTAATAAGAAATAAAGCTTAGTTTATAAGCTATACACACTTGTTTTTTCATATCTGTTGGACATATAGAATACACATTGCACTTACTGGGATATTTTTGGAATATAACCCATGTAAAACACCACACAAGAGTCTGATGATTAAACCCAAAGTAGTTGTTGTTTCAGAGGATCAAAGCTACTTTAAGCACAGGTAAAGCATGTATTTTTTTAATTCTCTAATTTAATAACTTGTCTGATCATGTTTTAGGCCAGGGAGTACCAGATATTTCCTTTCAGGCAACCGCTGATCATGCAGTGTCATTGCGTGCTTGAGCAGTGATGCTGACTATGAATACCATGTTTCCCAGCCCAGGCCATTGTCAGGAGATTTTTGCCCTATTGTGTTCCAAAAATAATATTCTTCCTCAAACAGATTAACTATTTGTGTGTTTCATATCAGTCAGGCTGACATTATAGAAGCTACGTTGCGCAAATGTGTGAATGCTCATCCTCGAGCCCCAGGAATCTGTCACGTATGTTGACATAATTCAGTTTAAGGTCATGTTCTGTCTACAGGGCCTGATTTGTCAGGATTGCTGTAGCATGTTTCACTGCCAAGAGTATTTTACTTTTAAACCTGTCAAAACAATCTTTAATGGATTTTGGTTGACATGCCAAATGGGTTTTTATAAAAGCTCTTTTACCTTAACTGTAGGTCCTTTAGGTTGCTAGATTGGTAATATAGATTTTTCTGTCCCCTATTTTTCTACATAATTATTAATTTATCATTTTTTGCCTTTTTATCTTTCAAGGAACTGAGCAATGGCTCAATGCTGAGGATCACTGTTCCTGAAGTGGCTACATCGGAGCTGGGTTAGAATGCACACGCACACATGCTTGTCATAGGCATTTTTAAGATATGCCATCATATATAAGATTTTATTGTATATATGGTAGTGGTGAGCACTGTGGCCTCCCACCTCGGAGGTTCGTTTCCCACTTTGATTGTGTGTGCGTGGAGTTTGATGGTCTCCTGTGTTTGCTTGGTGGGTTTCCTCCTGGTAATCCATTTTTCTCCCAAAGTACTAACTGGCGTTTCCAAATTGCCCATTGTGTTTATGTGTGTGTGTGCGCACTTGTGCACCCTGTGATGGTTTGGTACTCCATCCAGGGTGTACCAAACTTCTGCCACAAATAACCTTCTCCCACAACTCTGTACAGCATAAGCGGTGTCAATAATGAGTGAGTGAGTGTATACATGGTTCTGCATTTTGTCCTCCATCACATCACTGTTGCTTTCACATGTATATTTTAAAATATATTTCATGGCTCTGGAAGGATGATCTTCAAAGTTCTGTTGTGCTGATGCACCGCTTGCAGATTGTATAATTCCTACAAGATTAGAAAACACTCTTGATTTTCTGCTCTGTAATGTAACATGGAGACAGGCAAGTCGTCTCGTGTAGCACAGTGTGCACGTGTCTTGTACAGGCCTTTACTAATTCGCGTTTTGTTAATATGACCTGATCTCTTAATATTTTCTTCCTTAAAGTGGTGGCATATTATGACCTGTCTGCCTTTCGTTAATAGGGCATTTAGTTTAGAAGAAAGCACTCACTACTTTTAATAAATTGACATTTTCACCAGCTGTGTTTTGACCTTTTCGAGTTTGTTTGCCAATTAAGATACTGGCAGATTCATTAGAAGTCTAATTGCCTCTTGTGTATAGGTGTTTGAATGTTAAATTTAATGCATTTTTTCATGTAGACCACTAAATAATGAATATGTGCTTTGGTTGTAGTCCACTTTACTTTCAACCATTATCCAACCTTTTGTTTAGCCTTTAATGATTTCTTCAACCTTTTTGCTTTGCATTTATATATTCCGTAATATACAAAGCAGAGTTTCATATTTTCAATTTTCAATAGTTCCTGCTGTTACATTTACTCCTTTGCACATCTACCTTCAGCATGAATAAAATGGGCCCCTTCTCATGCTCCTCATTGCCTGTTGTGTTCACCAAACAGTCCCCAAAAAAATCCCCTAATGGCAGACACCCTCCATCTTGCACACTTTTCTTTTAATTTATTTTTTAAAATCTATTTTCTCCTCCCACTGAAATCTAGCACAGTCCTTCTATTCTTTTGATCATACTGTTTTTTTTCAATCTGCTATTGTAGGTTTACTAAATTACTACTGTTTGGTGTATTTTTAGTGAAACGATGCCTGCAAGCCATTCGGTTCATTTTGCCCAAAGACACTGCAATGAAGGTGCTGGTGAAGTGGTACAATATCTACAATGCTCCTGGAGGTCCCAGTATGCATCAGGAGTGGAATCTGTTTGTCACTTGCTTGATGACATTAATGGGCTACAACACGGAACGACTATCATGGACACGAAATGTTAGTTGTGCCTGTGATGTTGCAATATATTGTTATGGCTATTATTATCATCAGAATTGTGTGTTTTGTGCTGCAAGAATTAAATGGCATCTCTTATCACTGATGTTGACCCATGAGCGTCTTTCTCCACAGCTCCGTTTTGAAGTGCCCCTCTCACCAGTAATTGCTCCTAAGAAGGCACGTCCAGCAGATACAGGCTCTGATGAAGTAAGTGTTTGAAACTGTTTATGCTAGATTTAAACCAAACTAGATCTGATTCTTTTGAAACACTTGGTTTGAGAAAATGTTAGTTTAAAACAGTAGTTTGTTTTGAGTCAGAGGCTACTTGGAACAAGCAATAAAAATCATGTTACACCCTTTAAGATTTTCACCATATGTCTATAACATTCAAACATATATATATTTTTTTGGCTTAATCAAGGACTGGGCGTACCTTTGTACTTCAGACTACCACTGCCAGGTTTCGGTGTATCCAGCCCCAGGCATGGCT
This sequence comes from Clariallabes teugelsi, assembly GCA_030014215.1. Lineage (NCBI taxonomy): Eukaryota > Metazoa > Chordata > Actinopteri > Siluriformes > Clariidae > Clariallabes > Clariallabes teugelsi. The sequence goes on along the minus strand of JAQMYG010000038.1, from coordinate 26,220,580 downwards.
GGTCTGGATGCAGAAGTGTCTGCTGGTATTATGGATGAGAGTGGGCCAACAGCAGGGCTGGAGCCCTCAGCTCTGCTCTTCACTCACATCCCAGCACTTTTCTATGTGCTCCATCTGCTCTATGAGGACTTAAAACTGGATGAGCTCCAGCGTAGTGGTGCCCGTGCCCTCATTGGCCTCCTGCAACAAATGGCCAGGTACAATAACTTCTATTGCAGTAAATACTGAATATTCCATACTTTTCATAACAGTAAGAGAAGTTAATAAAATAAAATTATGAGGTCAATGAAATGCTTTGCCATTTCAGTTATGGGAGCATGGTCGGATGAGCGATCTTGCCCAATTGTTAGGAAAAAATGTCAAGAGCTTGATTTGCTTTTGTGGTGAACATAAACACAAGCTTGAGTGGGTTCTATTGTAAGTTCTAGTGTGCAACTGTGTGTGGGCTGGAAGCCCCCCCACTTACCCATTTTTCTGCTTTTGTCCCAAGAACCCTGCTTTGTCAAGGACGTTTTTCAGTGTGCATGTTAAAGGATTAAATGATTTAAGTAATCACTTGCTTAATGCTGTAGTTCTCATCTGTTGTTAAAATGTATAGAATTAATAAAAGGCATAATAGTTCTGAGCATAAGAAAATATGAATTTAAGCTAATAAATAATTCCAGTGATTACAAATAAAACAATGATAACATTAGATAACATAATGATTCCTCATCATTTTGCTCTATAATCCCAGCACATAGGCATTTTCCCTTTAAGAAAACCTACTACGTGCTCCAACTGACTATGGTTTCATGATCAGTCTGCAGATTGATCATCTGACCTGCACGAGCAGTTTGATCAGACTAATCCCTATGCCCTCCTCATCTCATTAGGGACCTGCAGCAGGAGGAATACATTGATCTGTACTGGCGTGATTACCCCTCATTCATCAAAACCTTCAAGGAAACCTGCAAGATAGATCAGGGTAAGTACCTAATCAATTGCTTGGGGTCTCCTCATTAGCAGCCGAAGACATCTCTGTTCAGTTGACAATGAATCACACAGTAATTTGAGTTGCTCTTGGTGTTGCAGAATCAAGGCTTGGACCGTTGTGCAGTCATTACTGTTTAAATGAAGGCTGTGTTTGTCTGTTTGTCTAAAGCTCAGATAGAGTTGATGAGCTGGCCAGTGTACCTGACTGGAGAAGTGCCCTGTGTATTTGCGTGGCTCAGCAGCTATCTGAGGGGACAGGAAGTGCCACCATTCCCCTACCTTCCTGGCATTTGTGAAAGGACCAAACTGATTGTCTTGGTAAATTTCATAGGTTTTACCTTTTACAACTTCCCCTTAAACACATACAGTATGTATTCTCATTTATATTTTACCATTTCTACAGTTCTCATAGTTTGGAAGAAAATCGAAATATTTTTAGGATATACGTGTAAAGAGCTGTGATAGAAAGTATCTAGGGTCCATATCTTCAGTGTAAGCTCTGACAGAACTTGACCATGCTTCTCAATTCAAACACCATGTTCTGAGGAAAAAGCAAGAATTCAGGTGATGCAATGAACGTAGCTAATCATAATGATATTTTTTTCTTATACTGCTTCCTTCCTGACCCAACACTGACATGCCCCTATAATGTGTGGGAGTGTATGCCATATACTGTGTATATGTCAATAAGTTGTTTTTTTTGTATTTTATTTTTTGAAGAGAGAGCAATGCCTGTGTATGTTTGCATTGTGAAAGTTTTTCTGCTGTAATTTAAGCCATGGAAACGGAGGACTGAATCACTAGGGTGGGGGTGGACATCTATACCCATCAGGGCGAGTGAGATGACGCACAACCGCAGAGAGGCGCTGACAAGCCACCATGCAATTATGGAGTGTGTTTACCCCAATATTTCTCTTTGTACACTCCATTTTAACCCTATGTCTTGTCAGTGTTTGACTCAATCACTGTTTTTAAAAAAAAATTTTTTTTTTAAGAATTAAAAACAACAAACACGTGTTCTGATGTTCCAATGGAATTGTTGCGCTTTATTTTAAGCGGAGTTTCTTGTTTTCTTTAAATCGATATGACATTCAGAGGTAGCATTCCCTTCTATTCTGTGGTTAGTATGTACAGTAATGTGGTTGATGACTCCAGTCTTGGTTAGAAGCAATGCATATATGCTATTTCTCGCTAACACGACCAGAATGACTTTTAATGTCATTGCTGCTGCAAACCGAAACCACACGGGTGCTGTCCCACTGTTAATGACAGTCATTTGTACATTTGCTCATTTTTTAAAATTCTCTCTGTTCATCCGTCTCCCTTTTTCTGTCTCTCTCTGTCTCGCAGAGCTATGCACTATATGTCGTGGGAGATGAAAAAGCTGCTTCATCTAATGTGTCAAAGTACCTGTCCAGGCTCTCTGCAGGTGAGCTGTCACTCTTCTGATGTGTGTGTGTGTATTTCCCTATTTTTTAATGCAAATTTCTCCTATGCCAAAGAGCATAGGAGAAATTTGTTTGTTTGAGACAGATTAAACACAAATGAGAACTAATTACATCTCTGTGCAGAATGTTTTCTTTTACATATATAAGATTTTGATCCTTTCTGTTTTTTTTTGTTTGTTTGTTTTAGGGCAAAAGAAAGGTTTTAGTGAACCTGCTCTTAGAAGGTAACCATCAGATGTCTCTAAAAGGGCAAAATGTGCAGTCATAACAACTATAATTGTACAGATGTCTGAAATCGGCATCAGAAGCCCTTTAATTTTCAGGCTATGTGTTTCGTGTGTGTGTGTTTGTTTGTATGCCTTTGCAGGCAGAGCAGTGTAAAGCAAAGCACTCCAACAGGCTGTCTCGCAGAGAAACTGGTCGTATGGTTGACCTCTGAAGGTATGTTTGACATTCACTGTTAGCTCCACACCATCCTGTCATACTGTGATCATGTAAACCCGAATAGTAAATGGTAGTGCATTGGAATTTTATAGGCATATATAATTACGTTTAATTTGTTTCCTCCTACTAGCTACTTATTTTTTATTTATTTAGATATTTATGTTTATCTTTTCTTTTCAGGTTTTATGTTGAAGGATCTGGAGTCGGTGCCTTTTGGTGTGGCACTGCCAATCCGAGATGCCATAATCCAGTGCAGAGAGCATCCCTGCTCCGATTGGTCTGAAGAGGTTTGTGCTCTGATTGGACGACAGGACTTAACCAAGCAGGCTCACAAGGTTTCCTTGGCTAAAGGAAAACCGGTAAGTAATCCAAAATAGCTTCCAGCTATTTACTTAATGAATAAGTAGGGTACACGGGCCAGTATACATCAGAAATGAGCAGAAGTCAGTTTTGCTAAGTCAAGTCTCAAGTCTCTATGCTTCAAGTCTGAGTCAAGTCTTTAGTCATGCAATTGTTGTTAACACTCAAAGTGTTAGCTGTAGGTGTTGTATTGCACATAAGTGAAAACCTGCAATATTATTTCTAGGTAAAGCACTGCCGTGCACATTGTGACTCAGGTTTAAGCCGGTATTAAATTATTTGGCCATTCCGGTAAAACAATTTGTATGCCTTTATTTGTCCTGACGATGGCCTTGTTTTCAACTTTGACATAGTTCCTATAAATTGCAAAATGGAAATAATCCTGTGAAATATCAGGAACTGTACATGCTGTGTGTAACAAAATAACGCTTATTTGTAAAGTGCTCGCCCTATCATTCGGAGTTCGATTCCCGGGTGATTCTGTAATCTCTCGCAGCTTGAGGCCTAGAGGGTGCTCATTGGCCGAGCTCTCTCAGAGGGGAGGAATGAGAGGTACTTGGTGCTCTCACATTAATTACGGCTCTACAGCCAATCCGGGGCGTCTGTGAGTTCACGCAAGAAGAAGGAACAGATACCGCTGTCCTCCGAAGTCGAAAAGATGCAGTTGGCTGATGTCACGTGATTCGGAGGAAACACGTGATAGTCTTCAGCCCTCCCGACTGAGTGGTAGTAATAGCCTTAATGTGGAGCCCCCTAGTGTCGGGGAGGAAATAGACACGAAATTAGGGAGAAAATCTAGGAAAAATCCAAAAAATTAAATAAAAATACTAGCACTAAACTAACAAACATTTTAGGGCTGTTTGAATGTGTTTTATAGAACTTTGACCAGGCCTCTGGCCTATTAGCCATTTTGTTTGAAATACCTTTTAACCAATGTATTTTGATTACATTGTGGCTCAAGACAACTTTTTCCATAATGACAGGGATGCACAGGTTGATCCATTGCCTTGTTTTTGTTTTGGGAAAATAAATAAATCACTTGTCCCACTTGTTATCACTGGTTAGGTACTACCTAACAATATCACACTGTCTAGTATTCACACCAGATCTGTAGCCTATGGTCTGCTCAAAGATTAAAATGTTAACGTTGGCATTTTCCTGCTGCATCTGTTGCAAGTCAGACCCGAATCTAAAAATGATTCAGAAACAGTAATTTTTTTTTTTTTATCTGATTCTTGAAATGTGTCACCCTCAAAGAGGTTTCTAATATGTGCTAAAAAAAAAAAGTGTTTGAGGATGAAGTCATAAGATGGAAGGCTGAAGACATAAATATTTTTAGCGTATGAGCCCTTTTCAAATTAATTTTGAATTCTGTTCCAGAAGCGTGTTTGTAAGTCAGATTTGTTCGTAAGTCAGACTTGACATGTAAGTGAGTCTTATATGCTTTTGACACAAACAATATAATAAACAATATAAAGTATACCAATCCACTTAACTAAATCTGTCCCCTTTCCCAACACTGCCATCATGTGACCAAAAACTGTAACTGTGCCTAAGGAAATTAATCTCTGCGCCTTTAAATCAAGAGGGGAATCTCGGACGTCATTTTGTCTCGGAGCGAATGTCCCCATAAGAAATACAGTGAAACAAGTGTTCCGCAAGATAAGAGAAATTTTTTTTATAAATTTTGACTTGGAAAACGAACAAGTCTTAGTTTACGAATACCGAGTAGCCCGAGTGTGCTTTTTTGTTTTGACGCAGAGCGTCACGTGATCACAACTGAGCCAACGGTTTTTCTCTCTCTTGTGCTGCGGAATTGTGGGT
>JAQMYG010000038.1:26184382-26195505 GCA_030014215.1 Clariallabes teugelsi | reverse complement strand
GCACGCAACATACATGGATTTTTTATTTAATTTTGTTTTTAATGACCCGCCCCGCAAATAAAGCGACAATTTCTTTACCCGCCCCAACCCGACCCGCGGGGCCCGCGGGTTAGCAGACGACCCGCGCATCACTAGTGAGTACGCATACAGGACTGAAAGTGACAGCTTTTAGAGGTGCAAGGCGACAGTGCTAACCACTGAGTCACTGTGCCATCACATATACATTATAACTGGCTAAAAGTCCATTGTTGATCTTGGTTAAGTAGCTAATTTGTGAACTGAAGAAAAAAAACAAGGTTGGTTACCTGACTAATGCAAACATTTCAGAAGGTTTATGCTGCGAAAATGTTTGTAGTGGTAGCGCATTTGAATCACACAGTAATGCAGCATAGAATCACACAAGGCTTAAAGTTAGGAGGGAACACAAATTTAATTAGTGGGATATGTAGCGAAAAAAAGTTATTAAAACAGTAAGATTTCAAATTAACATTTTTGTTGAATTGTGTATGTTTTTGGTTGCAATGCCTTTTTACTTTGTTTTTACACTGTCTATCTCTTTTCATCTGTTCCCTGCAGCCTGAAGCCATTTCTACATTTACATCAGATGCTGCCTTGGTTTCCTTTGCTAAGTACTTCTGTGAAGCCTCTGAAAACATGAAGAATGTGAGTTGAGTGAAAATAATGGTTTTTGGTTTAAAAAAAAAATTACAGCTGGCTTTGAAGCACTGCTGTAGTATAGGTATACTTTGCACTATATAGGGATCGAATGGTTTAGTTCTGCCAGAAAGCAGCAACGCGACAGTGTGGTTTGAAGCAAAAATATTGGCTGACAAAAATTCTCAGCCTGGTAATTTTAACCAACTATAAGATTTTGTAAATGCTTTCAAGTTGTGCTCCGCCCATCCTTATACACTGAGCTCAGGAAGTATTTGTTTCTTCTTAATGTGGTTTTCCTCCTATTTTTCTTGTGTATTTCACTATTTGTTATTTCACTTGACTTTATGTTCCACAGAAACAGGAGACTGTGGCCTTATACTCAGCTATTCTGTATGAATGTGTGACCCAAGAAAATCCGGAGATGCTGCCCACCCATATCTCGATTGATCAGGTAATCTTTTCATAACATAGTAGTATTTACTAAACTGGGAGTTTGTCCTTCATACCACATTTTCCTTTAAACATTTTCATTTAAAATTGTTCACTGCGTTATTTTGACATGCTGCTTACACTGTGCTGTTGGGAAGCACAAACACCCGAGCAAATTCAGTGTTTATCGTAACTGTCGACCAGTGACGCTGCTTTTTCCTAAACACCTAGCCCCCCCCCCCCCTTCCCCCACACACCCTGCTTGAAGAAGCAAAGAGTAATAAAGCCTCCAGACTGACAGGCGTCTAATGAGTGATGTGTACAAAGAAGCAGTAACCAGTTTTGGCAAGTAGCAACACCACATAAATGTTCCACAATTGATCCTTTCTGGTTTTTCATCATATTGGTCTTTGAGTTCTTAAAAACGCAGGCGGTTGCAGAATTTTTTTATAACTTTTGATGTAGGTAAATTTATTAAACAGTTATTTTATTTCTTTATCGTCGTCCAAGTACGAGGGGCGTTTAAGTCAAACGGGGTATATTGTGATAAAATGTCTTGTGAACGAAATAGTAAAATCGATTTTCTGAAAAATTCGATATACAAAAGAATTCAAGATTTGAATGGTGCAAACGTTTTAAAGAAAGCCATATACTGTATCTGTGAATGATGATCCCGGCGAAGTGGCTTGGAGCCCCCTGCAGTCGTTCCCCTAAACACTCAGCAAGTGGCACGCCTGATCCTTGACAATCAATTGTCGCCAACTTGTGGAAGAGACTCATCTGTCTGGGGGAACTGTACAAACAGACATTCATGAACACTACTAGAACATTACAGGGACTCAGCTGAGAGTGTTTTACATTCCCCCTGACCTAAGCCATTTCCACATGGGGCATTAAATGCGTTCCAGTCCAATCATGGCTTAGGCGTACTAGAAAATTGTGTGTCTTGATGGCAAAACACTAGTGAAATGCTGGGATAAATGCGCATTAGTGTAGCAGGGGATTATATAGAGAAATGAGGTTAGCAGTAGAAGCAGGCTAGTTAACATAAATGTGGCTAGTTAACATAAAGTTGGCTAGTTAACATAAATGTGTTCTATTATTCTGCAAAATCAAAAGTCACGGTTTGACTTGAATGCCTCTTGTATACGAGTTTGTCTAACAATTTTCAGTTTTGTTTGTCAGCTGACATAAGAACGCTAATAAAACTTTGGACTGACTTATCTTGTTAATGACCCATGTTGATATATTGACACTCAGTTGCAGTGTGTTCTTATCAGTCTTTCCCAGTGACAATGGAATTTATTAAGTAGACTAATCCATTGCTGGCTTGTGTTGTATTTTAATGCTTGAAGTTGCATGTAGTAATAGATATTATATTGCGCAACAAAAACAGGAAAGTTTTAATTACTTTAAAATCGCTCCACTGCAATACACTTTTTAAAAAAAGCAACAACGCATCACTGCAACCAATATTGCGTTCTATGATAATGCAACTTGGGTGCACTGGTTGGCAGGGTTGAGAACCGCTGATTTCAATCTTAAAATATCCCATGTCTTTGTGTGTCTGTGTGACCTTTAAGGTTGTTAAGGCTCTGGAGCAGCGTGAGCTGAGTGAGACGTTCTCTCTGTGGCAAATGAAGCTCGTGCTGGAACTCTGTGAAAGCGGAATACTACAGCAGAGACTGCGGGACACGCGGAGGCAAAGCCGCGGCTTGCTGCTAAGTTCAGAGTTTCTGCCAGTCATGAAGAGCTCGGCTGACCAGGCCCTAGATCGCTGGCTTTCAGGTAAGAAAATGCCACACTGTATGGTTTCAGGATGCATTCCAGAATACTGGTATCAGTCTGACACTCATACAAAAAATAAATAAATCAGATACCATATAATACTATGAAAATTTATCCAAGACACACATTATTATGAGAAGTGCACCTACAGTAGTGTACTCTGTAACACTAATATAGAAATTACACACGAAATACATTTACATTTTACATTTGGCAGATGCCCTTATCCAGAGTGATTTACATTTTTATTGCATTATACATCTGAACAGTTGAGGGTTAAGGGCCTTGTTAAGGGCCCAACTTGGGACCTTTCGAACCATAGTCCAATGCCTTAAACACTGAGCTACCCCTATACCCTTATCTGGGTGCATTTCACTAATAATAATGGTAATCAAGGCAATGTAGATTGCAAAAACTTTGCGCTCTGTGAAAATATCACTTGGAGGAACTACAGCATCTGATAAACCATCTTAAACATAACTCTCATTGTGAGTCGCACACTGAAGGCACCAAAGCTTCTGCAATCTCTCTCTAGCAAGAAAAATGTCCACACACAATGCTGAGTGAAAAAAACTGCTCTTGCTCAGTATATTGTTTTTGGCGATCAGTCACTATGGGGGTTGGGGGCAACGAAAAAGCTGATAAAGCTGCATTTCTTCACTTAAGACCTTACTTGGTCATATAGCTAGCTAATGTACTTAATTTAAAAATTATCTGGATAACATTGAAGGACATAGTAGTCCAAGTAAATGAAAACTCGCATAAGTGCTTACCATGACAAAAGCTGGAGAATTTTAAACACAGAATTAACATGCACAGAATTAACACATATAACATGTACAATATGGTGCCTCTGATTAATCAAAGCTACTTAGGTTACTTATTTCAGGATTGCTTTAAATAAAATACTGATTGAGAAACATGTACTCAGCATGCTCATACACTCATTATAGTATTGGTGCTTGCCTAGTTTCAGGATCTTTATTTGATTCTTCAAGGGGAAGTTGGCCTTTTCAGTATTTTAAGGACACCTGATTGCACCTGCTTGGTGGTTAGTACGCAGGAGCTTTTATAGTGCCATTGTGTATTTTAAAAGACATAAACTAGAGTACTACCTCCTTTTTGCCATGTGAAAATCACGCTTGGTTTTTCGTACTTAATTCTATGCAATCAAACTAAAGATTTTTCCACTGATTGAAAAAATCATAATAATGATATGCTTGGTATTTTATAATTTTCAGATTGTTTTCATATTCTTTGTCATATTCAGTGTACTTGTTTACATCATCCAGTGCCACAGAAAGCACTGTTCAAAACCTCAGCCTAAAAATACACGTCCTAAACTGTGGAGTTCCTGGTGAAAATCTTTTTGCTTGCATATAAAAGGACCTGAAAGCTTAGATATCTGCAAGTACCCCAGAGGCCATTTTCTAGCAGTATGTAATAACAGTTTTTGTTGTGTAAAGTGCTAAAGAAACCTTCCTTTTCTTAGAAGTAACATCCGGTATGAATGGAAGCAAACATATTTTGAGTCAGCAGCATTGTGAAAAATGTCCTTTTGAGTGACCTTTCATCGTTTTACACAGACAACAGACATGTGCTGCAGGAGTACATTAGCAGACTGCCGACCAGTGATGATACAGACACCAGCATTCTAGCCTGCTTCTTGGTCTATCACTCCATTCCTAGCTTCAAGAAGATTGCTGCAACTGACCTTGAGGGTAAAAATTTTTTTTTTTCTGGTCATATTTAAATGTTTGCATGAGGGATAAAATCGTAATGAATGAAGGGGAGAGACTTTTGATATCTCCTTTTGAGGCATGTCAGTCTGGGCTTGTTTTGGTTTTGTTAAATTCCCAGTTTTGATACATCATTTAAAATATTAAAGCACATTTCCAAGATAATAAAAAGCGAGCAGGACGATAATACAAAATTTGCATAAAGTATTAATCCCTCGATCATTTTTTATGCAAATTATATTAACTTATAATTATTAAATTATATGTTTGTGTTTCCTTTTTCAGGTTGCTCCTCTTTCCCTGAGCTGCTGTTGAAATTCAGTCAATTAGGGGTTCCTATTCGAGGCCTGCTGCATCTCGGTCCTTTGCTCTTACGCAGTGGTGGTCCATATATACTGCAACCATTTCCGTTTTACTCCCAGAGGTCATGCACCTAATCTGCTCCCTTATTAAATCACAGCAGGACTATCCAAATGTCTTCATAGGGAGACTCCAATACCCAAGTAACATGAAATCCTTTCTGGGATATTTAAAATATGGCCACGGTTTAACTTGGATGCCCTTAAGCTCAAGGCTGACCACTGCTGCATTGCAGTTCTGTAAATAATTAGCATTTATGTTTGTGCCTGTTATAATCCTGTCAATAAATGATTTGTGATGAGAATTTGTAGTGGGTTAGCTTTCTCTGTCTGCAAAAAAAATTATGCAATGCTATGTGGTATATCAACAAGAGCATTCCTGTGTAAATGAAAAACATTTTCCAGCCTGGAAACACATTGCCAAACACACCCACTTGCATTCCACATTATTTGCATAGCTACATTTCTCAGATTAAAATAGTGCTTAGCTTACTGTGCTTTGAATACTGATAACTGGTTGTTGTGCCTCCAGTCTTACTCTACTATGGGATAAAGTGAAAGTTCTGTTCATGCTTAAAACTGGTTTACACAATCTTGCTTAATTTCATGTGATGTTCTTGTGTAAGAATGAAACTTTTAGAAGAACTGTGTTTTTATTTGTTCTGTAATTACTTTAATTTGGGTCTTTGCATTGTCATTACTCCACTGATAAAAGCATAGAAACTGTCAGAGCAGTGTTTCCTGTATGACAGCAAGTGGTGTAGCAATACTAAGAGAATGACTGGGCATTAATCTCAGGGGTCTATTTAAAATTATCTTTATATCTTAAAAGCAACACTTGTCAGTATTAAGGCAAGGTTACCATCATTAGTTACTATTATTTACCATAGCTTACAGAAAGCAGACATGTGGTGTAATATGAAATGTGTCTAAGAGATAATTAGTGTCTGCTGTGAATTTGTCAAATTGAGTAAGGCTATGGTGATGCGCTTTGCCACTCCAGCAACTTGTCATGCTGCAAGATCTCTAACCACTGGCATGCTGTATATAAAAAAGCATGTACTGCAGTATGCCGTTTTTAGATTTCAGCACAACTAATCAGAATTGTTGCATGTTTAAATCTCAAAATGTCCTGTTACTGTTATTTTAAAGCTCACACAACAGTACTAGAATAAAAAGGATAATATACAGCCTATTATTATCATCTAAAACAAACTACCAAGATATTTTTGACACAACTACAGCCTGGTTTACTACAGAGAAAAGAGTATCAATTAAAAAAATATTTTTTTTTTTACATTTCTGATAAAACCTTTTATCTACACAACCTCATACCCATTTCTGTTTTGCAGGGCAGAATAGGGCGGCTTACGACTACTGCTCTACTTAGTGTAATTATCAGTCTTGTAAAGGAGGAAATTAGTTTGAGGCAGCCAAAGGATGTCTGGAATGTGAATGAGGAAAGGGTGTAAATAAGGTCAGTAAACTGGAAATGTAAACTTTCTTACACCAAGTGCTATTTTGGGTATTTGAATAGCTGAGAACCAAAGTTTTCATTCACGCATGTTGTCAGGCCCATAAGTATTTGGACAGTAAAAACAGTTTGTTATTTTTTTACCTCTGTGCACCATCTCAGTAGATTTGAAATGAAACAATCAAGATATGATTGAAGTTTATACTTTCAGTTTAAACTTAAGGGTTTTAAGAAAAAAATATTGCATTCAGTATTTAGAAATTAGACTGCCTTCTTACCGTATCCCTCAATTTTCACAGGGCTCAAAATAAACAGGACAAACTAAAATAATCATAAATAATCAGGATTATTTTTAATACTTTAATGAATATTTAAAGTCATTTGCAGATTTATTTGCAGCCATTGAGTTGCTTCACCAGGCATTTCCTGCAGTCACCTTCAGCTGTTGCTTGGTTGTGGATCTTTCTGCTTTTAGTTTTGTCTTAAGTACACAAGCATGCACACTTGGGTTGTGGTCATGTGACTAAGTTGGCCCTTTAATAAAATTCAGTTGCTTTTGCAGTGCATATCTAGCCAAGATCTGCTATCCTATCAGTTTTGCCACATTTGATTTAATCTGAGCAGAAAGTATAGCTTACATTTCAGAATTCATCCTGCTGTGTTTATGACCAGTAAACACCAGTGACCCAGTTCCCAGCCATATACTGTACACTCATGACATAAAACTGTCTTCATGTTTGACAGATGATGTATGCTTTGGAACACAAGCCCTGCTTTTCCTTCTCCATATTCTTCTTTTCCCTTCATTCTAGTACTAGTTGAAGTTTAAGACGAAATCTATTTATGGCGTTTTAGTTCTCAGCTGAGCCAGTGTTTTATACCGCATCAGTTGTCTTCTGTGACCTTCAAGGCCTTTTGGTGTTGTTGAGCGAGCATTCTGTTTGAGAATGTGCCCAATTGTTGATCTTCTAAAGTCCGAAATTGTCACTCATGGACCTGACTGCGCTTGTTTTAATTCCACAGACAGTAGTTAACAGTAGTTATTTATTTCAGATAAAGGAAGTGAGCTTTCGTTTGAACTAACTGAATGACTGTAGTTACATTCAGTTGATGTATTTGGTTTTCACGCCCTGTTTTCTGCTGTCTTTGAGCGTGTGTGAACAGGCTTTCTCAAGGCAAACTCCTACACGCATCAATTCTTTTTCTCACACCTCACCATCCCAAACGTCCCATGGAAAATCAGACATAATATTCAGCCGAGTTGCATTTTCAGCTCCCCCTTCCCTTTTGCCAAAACCAGAACCGCTCAAAACAGTGTGCAGCTGCATGTTTCCTCTAAACACTCATTTGGCTACATGAGAAATGCTGGCCGCTAGTCAAGAGTCAAGTTTTTGCCCCCTTTTCCACAGCAACTAGCGTCTTTTCATCTATCTCTAGTATATAACTATTTTACTTTAGAAGTGGTAGTATTGACATGGCGTAGTGTTTGAGAGTTCTCAAGGCGTTAACCGCTTTATGGGCTAAACTCCATTCACACAAGCAGGAAGATTTGAATCTGCGGCGAGTCTGACGCTCTGGAGAAGTGGGCGTGGTCAGGCGCGCCCGGACAGACTCAGCGCAGCTCCACTCCATGAATGAGTCAAGAGTCAAGTCCACGACGAGCCGAGGGAGAAAGAAACTAATTCAAACTCAAAGAAAGAGCAAGAGTTAGATGGTAGATAATTTATTTATTGCATAAACAATTTTGTGCAAAGCTCAAATTTACGTCAGAAATCAAACTTTCTAACCGGAGATAGATGGTGACAGTCCGAGGGCTCAGTCCTACACTAGAATAATCGGTAAGTTACCAAGTATTTGTACACTAAACTCATACTGTCCTGTCTGTGGGTAAAAATAAAACATAAATGTCTTATGCAATTTTTAAATAATAATCATCAGAATCAAAGTGTATTTTATGTAAGCTCATTTTCTCAAATTAAGTAAGTCCTGTTATATAATTTGCAGGGTACATCTTGCAGACAGGTTTGTGTCTACACATGTGCCTAAGTTCTCAGGCTCTAAGCAAGTCTGCTTAATTAAATTATAAACGCACAGACACCCCTTACCATTATGATTAACAACATAAACACTGCAGTTATAATTATTGCAATTTAAAAATAATGCACAATTTGAAAAACGGATTATAATGAACAGAAATGCCGAGCTAGGTCACTTTATTCTCATTGGGTGATGATAAGAGGAACTGTGCGGTAAAGCAGGAGAGTGTCTAACTTCCTCTTCCTTCTATTTCAAAAGATACAACTAGAGAGGAAATGCAAATGATGCCAAACTATCCATGAACGTATGCGTGCTGATTTTATCAGTGTGTGCTAGTTTATTATTTTCACCAAACAGTTTTTTACAATTAATTTGTTGGTCAAATCGCAATGTCCTTTATTGCTCTCGCCGCTGTTTAAATCAATGTCTAGGCCGTGCGTTTGCAATAAACGGGGATCCGCTGCGTGGTTACTGTGTTGAGTCACGTAGTCTTTTCATTTCTCTGCGTCACCAAGCCGACCGATTAGGGGGGCGTGTCCGGTGGGTGTGTTTCGAAAGCACGCGCGCCTCTGTATCCGGGTAGAAAAGAAGCGCCCTCATGGCACAAACGTGCTCGAGCGCGGGTTTCACTTCACCGCATCAGCGCCAGGGCGAAGCGCACCGTCATGTAAAATATATCTCAGTATTTAGTAGACCCTATTGGGTCCCTATTGCAATTTGTCTATATTGTCATGAAATTTTGCTTTTTTTGCTCTTCATTGAACATACATTAGAGTTATGGGACTTCCTCTCGGCTCCATTCATGTGGTTAGAGTCGAGCGGCGCGTGCGCTACATTCATAAATGTGTAAATTGGAGCGTAATTTCCAGCGCCACCTCAACCTGACAGATGAGAAATAAGTGTAAATGCCACATATCGATCATACTGAAAAAGAAATGGGATTATCAGGCACGATAATAAAGTTAGTTTTCTCCAAAATGTTACATACTTAATATAGAAGCATGAAATAATGATTATACTCAAGAAAGACGTGTATGCATTTTCTTGATGATTTCTAATTTTGACAATTGAACAGGGGGCCTTATTTATATAATATATTAAGCATATATAATAAATATGCTCAAGCAACGTAAATGTTCTGCTTTCAGTACTTAGGCGTGGAACTGGCCTGTGCTGTGACAGTTTGTTGAGTCTAGTTTCCAGTAAGTTCTCTCAGTGGCTGCCTCAGAAGAGGAAATAATGACACAAGGCTACGTCTCTGATCGGGGGCACTATGTGGTGTTCTCTTTTGCATGGTTTTGAAATTACTAGCTTCTCGCCAGCTGCTATATGCCAACAGATTTTTATTTAGGTTTGTAAATCACTAATATCTACAGCAAGTTATATTCAAGTAAACAAAATAAGCAAAATAAAAGGGAATGTAGCAAAATATAAAAATACAGACTGATTGCCTATACTTTGTGTCTGTATCATATATATTTAAAAGGTATTTACTTATTAAGCTGGTCTGTAACATTGGGTTTTAGCAGATGCACGCTAATCAGTCCGACTTGGATAATTGATGATAGTTTAGTTTAATTTGGTTCCCGATTTTTTTTTTAACCTTACTTTTTGCTTACTGTCTTTAAAATGAATTAAAATAGCACAAAAAAAAAACACTGAAAATAAATATTATTAATTATTTTAAAAGAGTAGGTGCAAGATTTCATGAAGCTTAGTTGCCATCTAGTGGCCATTCAAGAAACGGCATGGACAGCGTTTCAGTAGTTGTCCTAATAGTTTTATAAGACCGTTCAACAATGTAATAAAAAAAAAAAAAAAAAACATTAATTTGTTACATACATAAACTCTTTGACTGACTTAACAATTATCAAAGTTATTTTAGCCCTGCAGTGTAAATATGCATCACTGAATAAAAACAGACACTTAAACTTATCTTATTATAAACATTGGCATAAGCTGCTTTAAAATAATTTTAATTGAATATTTACGTTAAACTATATGAAATATTTATTTTATTACTATTTATGATAAGACCACATTGTGTTATGTAAACAATTTACAGACAGTTCAATTTAAGAAACTCAATGCTTAAGCATATAGTCAACAACAAAAAAAGGCCATGTACATTACAAAATATTATTATTGAAAAATAATTCCTCATTTAGAATTTACCTCACTATATTCAACAAAATATAATGGAATCTGATTTACTTTTTTAAAAAACATCAGTAATTTCTTGCCATATAAATTGTATTAGCCTACTTAAAATATCTACCCATTCAAAGATGAGATTGAATCATCAGATCTATTCATAATGCAGAAGTCAGGATTTAACAAAAAAAAAAAAAAGACAGGACAATCATGACAAACCTAATCTAAGTTAGTAAAAAAATGTAAAATCTTAACTAAAATCACATAGAATAGATAGAATAATCAATCACAGATTATATGAATTCTTGTAACAATAATAACACAAGTGGGATTTCTTAACCTCATATTAACTTGATAACAGATTTGCTGTTGTTTTTCATTTTAAATTACAAATAAATAATAATGATTAAAAAAAAGAGTAGATACCTGTCTAGCAATGATTCTTTTACCAGGATACACTCTGGTATGTGCAATCCCATATATATA
>JAQMYG010000038.1:26139963-26173421 GCA_030014215.1 Clariallabes teugelsi | reverse complement strand
TATATATATACGTAGTCTTAGATTTGTGATTTAAATGCAAGTGGTTTTTCAGTCAAAAAGAGGGAAAATCTTGACTATTTGCTGATTTAATGCTTTAGTCTTTATTGTGTTTCTGTTGGTTAGCCCACTATATAGTGTGTAATTTATGATGCCTTTGGACTTATCCTTACTGTCTGCTTTAATAGGAACACCTGCACCCCCTGCTTTGTCAAACAATCAGCTACAGTAGTCATTCGACAACAGCACAAAAAGCATTGTCTGCCCCTTTTTCCGGTCTTCAGGCGTCCAGTATAGGTGAGTAAGTGCCCATGAAAAACCTCAGGTTCCTGTTCTTAGCTGGGAACTATATGTGGTCTTCTGCCTTTGCACCTGATCTGCCTCAAGGGTAGGCATGTTGTGTATTTTGAGATGCTCTTCTGTTCACCACAGTTGTGAAGAGTGGCTGTTTGAGTTACCATAGCCTTGTCAGCTTAAGCAAATCTGACCATTTCCCTCTGCCAGTCAGTTGTTGTTTTTGTGTACAGCATCATTCTGTATGAACACTAGAAACTGTTGTGAATGAAAATCCTAGAAGATCAGCATTTTCTGAGATAGTAATTCCGATTATAATCTGCACTAGCAGCCATACCATAGTCGAAGTTACTAAGGTCACATTTCTCCCTCATTTTGCAATGTCTTTAACTGTAAGATTTAATTCCAAATGATTGACTAAGGTAATTGCATAACTGAACAATTACTGTTTATTATGATTATGAGCTTCATAATATAATTAAAATTTTGAGTGTTACAATGTTCCTATTATAGTGACCGGGGAGGGTTTTTTCCCTTTTCATTTTATTCAAATTTATTCCTTTAATTCACCTTAGTTCTCACATGGTATGTCATATGGTGTAAGATGTAGTTTTCATGAAACTGAAATTTAAGAAGATGGGATCCCTGCTGCAGATTATTCACCAGGGTATAAGAGCGAAACAGAAGGCAGAAACTGTAGCACCATGAGTCATTCTGTTGATTTGCTTCAGCAGGTATGGCTTGGCAGCTTTAAAATGCCAGTGATGTTTGAAATTATGACTTTACTCACCGAGTACCTTTCCGGTTAATTATGACTTGCTAGTAGTAGATTTTATTCACTTCAAAACAGATGCATGGACATTGATGAATCTGATCAATTTGAAAAGCTACTCACACACTTACTTTCTCTATCTCAGCATGAGGAAGGAGCATGACTCCTGTAGTCCATAGAAGGATGCAATGCCCACACACATGCCCATACTCGTTGACATCTAGGGATAATTTAGCGCAGGTGATTAACCTGTTTTTGGGAGGTGGGTGAAAGCCAGAAACTGAGGACATGTGGACATAGGGTGAAGACGCACTGAAACTCTGTGCTTTATGTAGTTTAGTAAAAACTGCATTGTCTGTAGATCCTATGGATGCCCTACCTTTCTGGAAAAGGAGTCTGAACTTTTGGGATTTTATAAAAAAAAATAATAAAAAAACACTCTGATTTGACTCAACAAAGGAAAAGACCAGAGGAAACCAGAGTGTACATGCATGCAATGATTGCGTAGGAGGAACTTAATTTTCCCATAGACTTTGTGCTTCCACAAACTCCAACATGAAAAGAAGTGTTACGTCATATCCAATGCCTGCGCCTATTTATGACCTTTCCTTTACAACAAACAAGCCGCTTTCTCCCCTTCGTAATTCTAGAAAGCCCAAGCCGGGTTCCTAACTGTCTGGGATGTTGTGTAGGAAGTGTTAGAAGACTTTTGGTTTACTTACTTTTACAAATACAGGCACATGCCCACACATATCTTGGCCAGGGGTTAGACTGTGTTCCTTTGGTGTTAGCGGACCGCACAGGCCTCCCCTGCACTGCTGTGGGAACTTGGCCAGTCATCTGTGGAGTTATGAGAGGCATGTGGGGGAGAGGAAGCCGTGGTTTGGTGTGTCAGCGCCTTATGTGCGTTCCATTCTGTTAATCTTCCACTCTAGCTTTTTTGACTAATCTGGATCCCTCTGGTCCTTTGAGATGGGTGTGTGTGAATGTGGGGGAGGAAACAAGCTGTTTCTTCTTTAGGAGGTTTGTTCAGTACTGTCTTTATGGCTTTAAGGAGAATGCAGAACAGAATGGTAAGTCAGTCCATGATCAATACTATTTGAAAGAAGATTCAGTGAGTTGATGTTCAGTGAGTGGCTCGGTGTATTCATCAGTTAAAGTGTGAAGATGATTAAAGTGTTTTGGACCGTTTGTAGTTTGCAGTAGGACAATAACAGTGGCATTTTGCATTGCACGTAAGACTATGAACTGTATTAGCACAGCAGTGTATGTGTATACAGATTTATTTTGATATGACAGGCATTTGGCACACTTTATTGCTATTTCACAATATTTTTGCAACTGCAGGGCATCAGTTTATAACTAGAGAATGTGTAACGAGCTGCCTTTTAAATAAAGGTTCCTCATGAAATAATTACACATACAAGTTGAGTAAAAACATTCTGCAGTGTGGTGGCACATTCGTTAGTGTTAGTGTTGCTGCTCCAGTTCAGTTATGAGCTCAGGTTATCGTCTGTTCAGAGTTTTGTATGTTCTTCCCACATCTGTTTGGGTCTCTCCCTCTCACCCACCCCTAAACAAAAAAAAAAAAAAAAATGCAGGTAGGTGGAAGCTAAATGATCTGCATTTAGGTATGAATGTGTGTATGCAAGGTGCCCTTTCATGGTATGGGATCCAGTGCAGGATGTTTTCTCATGCAGTTCTCTTGGAATAGACTCCAGTTCCACTGCAACGACCTTCAGTGGTTAGAAGAGTAAAAGACTAAATAATACTAATAAGAATAATCTAAAGACAATTCTCATTCATATAATAAGTTAATGCAAAGTTTCTATTGATTTAGAATTTTTTTTTACTTGTACTTATATTAGTAGTATTGAATTCACATCTATTAACTAGAATATAATAATCAACAAACACACTTTTACCCGAACAAAAATGAAGGAAAATAGAAGGAAAGCATTTTTCACTATTGTGTGGATTATTTTTGCTGAGTCTGTGACGAAAGAGGAAGCACATCTGACCTCTTGGTTTTCCCAGTGAGAATCTTGATCTGCCCTCTACTCATTGTGGGAAAAATGGAGAACCCGCCTCCAGTCTATCTTTAGTTCAGGATACTAGATCACAGACGTGTGATCTCAAGTAAACTCAACCACATCCTAAGGAATGCAAATCCGTATGGATCCATACAGTAAAATAAAAAAAGTTAATAGATATAAGGACAGGACTTATGATATCTAAATAAATTAGGATGCTTGCATGAGATTAGGTTTGGTAAACTACGTGCAGCAGCAGGCTGACTACTTCCTTTCAATTCATAGTTTCAAATCTGTTTTAGCTAGGAGCAAAGACATGTTTCATCTGTTCTGCTTTGTACAGACGTCAGGGCAACAAAACAGACGTTTGTAGAGGATCTGAGTAATATTGTACTCTACACTATGTGTGTATGTATATTTCAGTGACTTGTTGAAGTCATTGAGCATGATGTTGTAGAAATACCCCCTTCATGGAGGCAAATACCCCACACTGGTACCGTTTACTGTAAACGAGGAAGGTTTGAGACATTTGTGCAAACCGCTGGCCCGGGAGCTCACGGTGCACTGAGCAAAGCTGCGTGGGGCTGTGTGTGGGCAGCCATGACACAGATGACTCAGCACCTAGCAGTAAAAACTCCCTTAATATCTCATTTAAAATGATCTAGAGTGTAGACTGAATAATTCTTTAACTATATATTTCTTACATATACATATATATATATATATAACAATCATGCCTCTAATATGGTTAGTGTATGGCAGAGTATAATTTGTTTGATGTATTACTATCAGACACAGGAGTTAGTGGCAAAAGGTAAGAAATTATACATACTTCTATATACAGTGTCCTTTATGGTAGATCCATGCTACAAGTCTAATATAGCCTTTTGCTGATTGAAAACAATGATTTTGTTTTGCCTTTTTTGTTTGTTTTAGTTATGTTTCATCAGCCTCTTTATAATTTCACTTGTTTGCCGAAGTATACATTTTATTCAGACACCACGTCATTTTATGAGCATATCTGACCGCTATATAGACAACACGTCATTTATGGCAACCATAACTGACCACTAAATATTGCTTTTGGTAGCTTTTATATCATGGATGTTATAGCAATATTTTTGTGTGACCAAAAACAGGCAGTACTGTATATAAGCACTGAACAAATTATTCTGCCAGTTCTATCTTCCTTGTTTAATAATAATAATAATAATAATAATAATAATTATTATTATTATTATTATTGTGTTTTTTACAGTCTAGCTCTGACACTTAATTCTTAAAATTCTCACATTTTAATTCATAAAACTATTTAGTGAAGATTTACTGAAATTGTGGCAGTTCTGATATAGTTTTATATTTAATATATTTGAGTTTTTTATATTTTTAATAGACTGCAATAAGTAGATACATTTTGCTTCTATGCAGATTTTTTTTTATTTTATATGCAGATGTATGGAACTGTCTTGAATGTAAGGTAAAAATATTGAAAGATTATGTTATTATTTTAATAACATTAAAGCACTAAATAGAATCATGAATAAATTGTATCTCACATACATTTTAATGTTTACATTATAGTGTGGAAAATAAGCTAATTTATTGCTCCACTTACCGTAATTTCATGGAAACATACCGAAACAAGTTTTTCCTGCCTGATTTTATTGTAAGGTGAAATTTCTGGTAAATATGAAATAAGGCAACAATTTTGAAATGTCACGTTAATGTCACAGGTAAAAGATCAGTATCGGTATCAGATTTGGTGTAACATGACTAAGTGATTGCCTGTTTGATCGTCTAAGACAGGTTTCAGTCTTATTTAGGGTCATAGTGAACTAAACAAATACTTGTTTGTGAAGCTGATAGTCATTTCTGCATGTTTCTTTGTAATGTTGTTAAGAATCAGCAAATTTTCTCGAAGAAGTCACCAGGTTCAAATAAGGTTGCTGACACATAAGTCAGATGCAATGTGTGGGTGTGGGTGGTCAAGGCCCAAAACGGGGGTTGTGCTTTTAGTCAGCTCAACTGCAAGCTGCAAATACTAAAAACAAAAGCTCATTATTCAAAGTGTAAAGAAGTGATGAATAATATATGGAATTACAGAAACATTCTGAAGAAATTGGTACTCGATTTTGTCTGTCATACCTCTGACATACTGGTATTGATAATACCTGATCGTGGTGTGATGCATGTGAAACATTGGGAGAGGATGTTAGGTGCTGTGCTGATCAAACTTTATGAGCTTTGAAGTTTAGTACACATGCACACATGTTGTGTGTCCTAGAAGTTGTGTATTAGTTTCATTTTGAGAAATTATACTTACTAATATCTTTGTACTATTTTTCTTTTCTTAAGGAAAATCATGTTTATAATTATGACCTTGTCTACATATAAATGTTTCTCTTTGTTGAATAGGATTAAAACATTTAGGATTCAATTTTTTTTTACATTTTGTATTACAGTAGATGCTACGTGATTTAGCCAATGTATTTATTTTTAGTCATTAGTTTTATTTTGTTTTCATTTCCGGGAGATGTTCAGCAGAGATTTTTATCTCTCCAAGAACAAACAACTAATTGACTACTAACTTCCTGCCTGCTTAAGCCATAATGCACTTTGACATATACATTTAAAAAAAATTAATGATTAGCCTGGTTTTAATTATCCTGTATAATTTTTTTGGTTTTAATTTGTGACTAGAGATCGAACCATCTGTAGATCTGTTTGCTTTTATTTAAATTGATGATCTTGAGAATTACTATAGTATTTCTAGAGTATTGTAGAGTATTTCTTATGAATTCTGTGGTGATAGTTTATTGTGCATTGTCACGTTTAAAAGCAGTTACTAGGAATCTGTTTCTGGCACTGAAAAACATGATGCTTTATATTTGACCACATCTGACTAAACTCAAGAGGTTTGTAAGAGAATACGAAACTCCTACATTATTGTGGCGCATTTATAAGCGCAAACATATTACACTGCACCACTTGTTTCTTTTGTTTTGTTTTTTTTATCTTCAACTTTCAAATCGCAAATCCCTGATACTAATCGTTTTTCTATTTTCCTCTGTTCTATTCACTTATTGTAATTGTGTCTTATTTTTAATACAAAATTTAAAGCAGTGTTTTCAAATAATAATAATAAGAAGAAGAATAACAGAACAGCATAATTCCTGTTTACAATTTGCTGTCACTAGTCTTCCTTCAAAATTTCTAGCTGTTCAGAATACACCCTGAACATGTTCCCATACATCTCTAATAATTATATGATTAAAATGACAATGTTTCTTTTTTAATAGCCTGGTATCTGCCTAATGGATTTGCAAAGTACTCAAAACAGGTTAAATTATAATCACATTTATGAGGTGATTGTATGGAATTTGTATAATAGTCGGTGGTTAGTAGTTAAGCGAGTAAAGGCTTAGTAGAAATTTTCCTCAAAAAACAAATACAATTATATTACTTAACTGTAAAGTAGGTTACTGAACATCCTGCAATGCAATATAGCTGTGAACTAAACAATAATCTAGGCTAGTATTATTTGCTGTTATTATACTCTCTTTTTATATGGCTTTAATTCTTCTTTTTTTTTTTTTTTTTTACATTTCATGAAAATGCTAGACCTGTCAGAACAGTACATTAGTGTTCAATCATGATCAAACGGTTCACGACGAGATGTTGTTGTAGCGCTCAGTTGTTTCCGTATGTGCGTTCCGTGCACGTGTTCCTGAGAGAGGCTGCACTATAGGAGTTGGCCAGAGGGGGGCAGTATTTCTAAACTAATGAATACTACGTGTTTTGCTCAGAGAGATCAGACACGCCGTGTTTTGTTTTTTGGTTGAGTTTTCTTCTCCTCGCAAAAAGTCACGCAACTTTAAAAAGAGAAACGACATAAATATATCTCTTCTTATATAATCGAATGCCCCTGTTAGCAGCCCATGGTTTCAAACGTCTGTAACTAATACCGATTACACAAACACTTGTGATATTAATGCAATATTTGTAATGTAGTGTCTGGTCGGGAAAAAAAAAAAACATTAATTAGACATTAATCCCTTATAAATACCTACAAAATTGTTTAAGTTAGCAAATCTCTACTTAATATCTTACTCGATTTCGGTTAAAATGTTCAAAAAGCAGATCAAATGTTTAAGTTTTTAAATAAGAAACATGTTGTTTGATGTGTAAACGACCTTTATAATATTGTTTCCTTCTAGAATTGATTTAGTTGCAAATTTTAATAACTCGTGTCATAATTTAACTTTAAGAATTTAAAAGGTCTATAGACTTTAGACCATACAGTATATATTCTGCATTCTGACCATAAATACTGATTCATCATAAATCATTTAGTAGCCTACATTACACGGATAAATGGCCTATGTTATGGAAAACGGCTGAACCAAAAAAGACTTGTTTGATACGAGCTGTAATACATACATATATCATAATTAATTAAGATGGTGTGTATTGCATTTTGCAGCACAAGTTAACAAATATAAACGTATGTATTTGACATGGAACCTTGGCCATAATCATAGTATGAAAATAATATAACAATAGTCGACCACATATGATAAATATTATACTTATAGTTATTTAAAATCTCGTATCTTAATTGATCTATTTTATTGTGAATTTACCTTCATGTTGATTTACCCAACAACGTAGATAAATCTTGTGAGGGTGAACACACACACACACACACACACGCAGTCGGTGTTATATCGTGCTGACTCGTTTACCGTCGCAGATGCGATACTTGATAATAATCTCGCTGTCTGTTTTTTTCCTTGAAATGTCTTTGAAATACAGTATTTTACATGTTTACTCCGAAACTCGGCCTATGTTAACTTCCATTATGTCCTTTAGTGAATCATTCACCTCAGCTACTGTTTAAAAAAGCGGAGAATGCTACTGTTCTAGCCTATCTAGCCCATATCGTGTTTAAGCTAATAATATACTATCATTCAAAAGTTCATAATATATACTTATAATTCCATGTTATGGATTTTTATTTCTTTCAACATTAGTGAATATTTCGGTTATTTAACAATCTCATTTGAGCAGTTGATATTGATATTGAGATGTGTCTGCTACTTAGACTCTGTTTATAACGCCTCTAATGTCATGTGCTGTTTATTGGTGATTCCTGAGGCTGATGCCTCTAACTGAATTTCTCCTCTGCAACAGAGGTAAGTATTGGTCTTGCTTTCCTGTGATGGTCTTCATGAGAGCCAGTTTCATCATGGTGCTTGATGGGTTCTGCACTTGATAATACTGTTCATACAAGAACTATTCCAGAACAGCTGAACTTCAGGTCTTAAAATAAAAAAACAAAAACATGAAGCAATGCAGCTCAGGCATTTTGTCTGTCAGAATTTTAATCTGAAAAACCAACAAAAGTAATACCAAGAGCTTCATCGACACCTTTTAAACCAGTGGATGTTTCCTGTACATATTTCTCTTTTTTTATGCTACATAAGACAAAATTTTAGTTTTGAAAGTGCAAATTTTTGACACCATGATTTTCTATTTTTCTATTTTTACATTGAATTAGAAGATGTGTCCAAACTTTTGATTGGTACTGTACGTTTACTGTTCAACAGTGAAACGAAATCTACCTATAAAATGTATTGCCGTAGTAATGTTTAATGTCTAGCTAAGACCCACACGCCTGAAGTTACAGGCACCGAAAATTAAAAGGTCAAGTTGTTTAAAGGAGTTTCTCCCCCCACACCAGTGTTGTTTCTTCCAGAGTTATGCTTTTTAAAATTTCATAGCAGTGTAAATGTAATTTTCAATATAAAATAGCCTACACTCTTTACATCAAATCTCCATCTGTAATAACTAATGAAAACAATAACTACAGAAATACACACACACAAAAGCCCATGTACTGAAGTGAAAGCTTACATAAGGTAGAAGCTAAATAATGTCTGTTATTATGTTATTGTTACTTATATCCACTGGTTTTGAGCCAGGTTAATGTTATTATTATTATTATTGTTATTATTATTTTACTACCATATTGGCACACAGCATTACTACTGTAGCCTTCAGTAGCTCACATACTAGGCTGCTACTATTAGTGCAAGGTGAAAAATATAAAAATAGAAAAGCATCGTGTCAAAAATTTGCACTGGTAAGAATAAAATTTTTGTCTTATGTAGCATAAAATAAAGAAATATGTACAGGAAACATCCACTGGTTTAAAAGGTGTCGATGAAGCTCTTGGTATTACTTTTGTTGGTTTTTCAGATTAAAATTCTGACAGACAAAATGCCTGAACTGCATTGCTTCCTGTTTTTTGCCCTTTTTCTTTTCTTAAGATAATCAAATACAAAATATAATAAATACTCTTAGAACACTGCAAAAAATCTTATACATTTGGATGTGATACATTTGAATGTGAACTGATATAAGTATACAGACCGTAATATGGCAGTTACTGTAGTGTGGTCTGTACACCTTTTGGTTTACAGTACATAAAAAAATCACTCATGCAAAAATCAGATTTGTATTTGGCCAGTGAGAAGCATACACATATCTGTGCAAAGCTGTAGTAGTTCTGTTTATGACAATAGACATTAAATTTAGACATTAAATTATGTAGCTTTCACCCTACAACCAGGGAAGTGTACAGGCATTAAATTAAAGCTAAGATACAGGCTTTCATTTACAAATGCTTGCTGGATGTTCATCTTTATGCAGTTTAAATATTTTATTTTGTTTGTATCTCAGCTAACCCCAACCTGGTTTGAAGAGACAGTCTCCTTAACGTTATAAGCTGCACTCAAAGAATTGAGCACGATTACCTGTTTTAGAGATTGGTTCCATTATTTTAATGCCATTATTTTTCCTCTTTTCTCTCTCTCTCTTTCTCCTTCTTTTTCCAGCTTACAAGATACAATCAGATCTAATAGCATTCTCTGTGATGGTTAATGCTTTCCTAAAAAGCGAATGAAGTTGGTTGAAATGATTTGCTCTGTATTTTAAAAATATAGCTTGATTAAAGTTGCCTTTATCAATGAGCCCTGGATTATATTCAACACACTCATATTTATGATGTTACTTGATCTTTGAAATGTCTTTTGGTTCTATCCTGTCTGAGTGAACTCATACGGGGGAATGATCATGCCCTGTATGTGTTTGTTTTTGTTTCTTGTCATTTGTGCATTCAAGCAGAAGCGTGTGTGTGTGTCTGTGTTTGTGAGAACATGCAGTATCTAATGATGCTATTTTAACACACATCTTCGTTGGGTAGAAGTTTATTTTGAGGCCACTGTATGTATGTATGTGTGTATGTATGTACTGTATGTGTACACTAACACGACAAAGTTAACTCATATATTCTAGATTCATTAAACAAAAAATGAATTTCAAGACTTTTTTGTTTGCATTTTGATGATTGTGGCTTACAGCTCACAGCTCAAATCAAATATCTTAAAATATTAGAATACTTCCTAAGATAAATCCAAAAAAAGTTTTACAACAGAGAAATGTCAAACTTCTGAAAAGTTGTATGCACTTTACACCTTTAGTGTAAATTACTGAATCATTTCAGCATTGCATGTTTCTCATCTTCCTCTTGACAATCCCCTGTAGGTTCAGGTCAGGAGTTGGCTGGCCAATCAAGCACAGTACTATCATGGGGAGCAATGCAGTTAGTACTGTGGTAGTTGGACAGGTGCTAAGTAGGTGGTATCTCCATAAAGATTATTAGCATATGGAAGCATCACATGCTCTAAAATTTCATGGTAAACAGCTGCGTTGACTTTGGATTTAATAAAACAAAGTGTACCAACACCAGCAGATATACAGTATAACACCCCAAATCATCAGCAACTGTGGGAACTTCACACTAGACTTCAAGCAACTTGGATTCTGTGCCTTGCCACTCTTCTTCCTGACTCTGAGACCTTGATTTTCAAATGAAACATAAAATTTACCTTCATCTGAAAAGAGGAATTTGAACCACTGAGCAAACGCTCCAGTTTTTTTTATTCTTAGCTCAGGTGGGCGCTTCTGATGTTGTTTCTGATTTAGGAGTGACTTGATACTAGGAACCCAACAGCTTGTGGTGCTTGTGAATCTCTCTCAATTTCTTCCATCAGCTTTTCTTGATAATTTTCCTAAGGCTGCGGTCATCCTTGTTGCTTGTGCACCTTTTCTTACCACATTTTTCCTTTCCAGGAAGCATGAATATGCTTTTAAACAGCACTCTGCAAAAAGCCAGCTCTTTCAATGATGACCTTCTGTGGCTTACCCTCCTTATGGAGGGTGTTGATGATTATCTTCTGAAAAAATGTCAAATCAGCAGTCTTTCCCTTGATTGTGGTTGCGTGTACTGAACAAGTCACAAGATATATATGGTATTTAGACTGTATAAATAATTATTTACTCCAGCTTACTACACACTTCAACATAAAAAAGATATAGCTCTCGTTTGAATGTCACATGTTAGCATTAATGATGGTACGAATACTGACATCTTTAAAGGACACATAAAACTACACATTGCTGCCCGAATTTAAATTGAGTTTTAAAAAAAGGGCATAAATAACTGTTAAAGTGTGTATACATTTTTTGGGGGTCCCTCTGTGTATATAAACATATAACTGCTGTTATATGTTATGAGTTGAGAATAATAAATGACTTGTTTTTTCAGCAAATCCCAAAGTTGCTTAATAGGATTAAGATTTGAAGATTTTGGAGGCCAAGTCAACACCTAAAACTTACTGATGTGGTCCTTAAACTATTCTTGAACCATTTTTGCTGTGTGGCAGGGCGCATTGTCCTGCTGAAAGAGGGCACTGCCATCAGGGAATACTGTTTCCTTCAAGGGTTGCATTTGGTCTGCAACAATCTTTAGGTAGGTTGTATGTGTTAAAGTAACATCTACATGAAAGGTTCATGTAGATGGTTTCCCAGAAGAACATTGGCCAAAGCTTCAGAATGCCTGTCCACCGATTTGCCTATTTGCATTGGCAACTTAGCAACTTGCATGACAGTATTTCTTCTATTGGGTCGGACTACACAGGCTAGCCTTTGCTTCCCAAGTGCGTTACTGAGTCAGGGCCACTCATGACCCTGTTATCGGTTTTCCTTCCATGGGCCACTTTGTGTACGTAGCTCCTGAACACTGCACCTCAGGAACATCCCACAACAGTTACAGTTTTAGAGTTGCCCCAACCCAGTTGTCTAGCCTTCACAAAGTCCCTCAAATCTTTAAATTTGTCCATTTTTCGTTTCAACACATCTTAATGGAACTTAATGGAAAAAAATGTTCACTTGCTGTGTAATATATCCCTCCCACTTCCACGTGGCATTGTCCGTGGTCATAATGAGGCTGACAGGGGTGCGTGTGTCTCTCTGGATGTATAAAAGTGGTTAAAGGTTATTAAATTAGGTCTCGAATTACCATATTATATATGATATTTACACATGGACTTCAGAACAAAGTCTGTTGTTAAAGATTTCAGTACCCAAGCTATGAGGTATTAGTTTAATAGACAATACTAAAAGATGTTGTTATTTGCACTGTTGTATTTTGGGAATTTGGGAATTGGTGAATTTACAGCAAACAGGAAATCCTAAACTGTTATCTTTTCTTGTCCTGCAATCTTTGCTAACAGCATGACTAACAAGCATGTGAAGGGAAGCTGAATGTACCAGTGAATAGAAATAACAATTGTACCCTAGCGTATCGCCTCATGTGATCAGGAAGATGATGGTGAATCAAGCACTTAATCACATTGTATTGAAATAAATTTGTCATTGTTTGTCAAAATATGGATGGAAGTGGTATCATTTGGTAACATTCTGTGAATCCTGTCATCAGTTCTTTACACAGTCATAAACAAGCCTAGTTTGAAACAATACAGGCATTTGAAACCTATAACAAATTCAGATAAATATCCTCACTGGGCCTGGCATTTTCTGTTTTAGTTGTAAAGTAAGCAGTTAGTAATATTAGGCTCAGCTGATATTCAGATCTGATTGTAAGTGAAAACAAGAGAGTGCCATTAATGACAGTGTGAGTAGATTACATCTGTGAAAGTTGAGCAGTCGTCCAACGTAGCTGAGGAAGAGTGAAACTTTAGTGGACTTCCATACCGCGGTATTTAAAAGAGCATTGATGGTCTGGTTGTTCTGCTTTGAATGAGGAAATTGAGCAAGGGAGCTTATTTAAGTCGTGACAGGGAAACATCGTATTCTTGTGAAAAAGGTTTCCAAGCTTCATCTGTCTCTAAATACACATTTGTACCGGTAGCTTGTGACAGTAGCTGACGTGACATGTGACATTTATAATGGGTGACATTTTATACTGAATTACATGTGTGATTAATGTTTCACAATGAGTAAAAATATGAATAGATAAAATAACAGGCGCTTAAACAATTATAGAGAGAAACAGGATTCTAGAGATCGCACTCAGTCGTTTTCTTTTTTTTGATTGTTTATTAATGTTTTGTGTATTTGCCAGTATGCGCACATTAGTCATCAGTCAGCACTGAGTTTCTTAAATCTCTTGCCACGAATGTATTTATAGAACCGAACAACATCTTTTTCATTTAAGGGCGTTTTAGAGTCTCAATCAGGTTTGTGTTATTTCATTTTTGGAGCAGTGTGGCCTATTTAACAGCTGTGACCTTTAACCTTTTGCTTGCCCAGCTGCAGGAGTTCAACCAGTCACTGGTGTGTTTCCGTGTGTGCTGACTTTTTTTCACCACGTGACATGTCTCCTTATCCGCGTGCAGTTCTACATATAACGCAGTTTTAGCTTTTAACGTACAGAAAGTGTCAAGTGACGATTGCTAAAATATGAACAGTTAAAAAACTTTTTCATGATGAGCAATGCTAAAGGTGTGTGTGTGTGTGTGTGTGTGTGTGTGTGTGTGTGTGTGTGTGTGTGTGTGAGGGAAGAGATAGCGTGGGTTGAATTTGAATGCCGAGATGCCAAGCAGAAACATAGGATGTGTAAATGCCACATAGAAAATATTGAATCCTTCTCAAAATATTGCACACCCTGAATAATATGCATGACCTTTTTTTCTTTTTTCAGAAAACCACAAGCCTTCTCAGTTTTGTTTTTCGGGCGTAATTTGGCTTATGTTTAAGTTCACCATCTTTGTGTTAAGACAAACATTCTTCGAACCTCTGCTGGTTAACAGCATTTTTAGAAACGTGCACGGCTTTAAAAACAAAACTGACATGTAAACTTTTTCCAGCTCTGTTGTTCTGCTTGAATTGTATTGGTTTTGTTTTGCAGGTAATGTGCAGTGTAATGTTTAGAGGACAGTTGTGTGGCAGGGTTTAAACAAGATGTTTATTTAGGTTTTTTTTTTTGTTGTTGTTTTTTGGTTGGTTGCTTTTATTTTAAGATTTGATGGTTTATGTATAATGTATTTTAAAATAGTTCATTACATTGCATTTATTAAATGCTAGAGCAGACTAGAGAGACTCTTAACACCAGGATTAATTTATTCTGTACACTATAGTCAAATATACAATTATATTTATTTATGATTGCCTTAGCACATGACAATCCATTTAACTGTGATGTCAATTTTATACAATTATAATTACAGATCAGTGAGTTTTTGCATTAGTGGATTATTGCTTATCAGATACACAAACTTCTCATTTAGTTTTGCCCATACTGCCTTAACATTATTCAACTCTCAAAAGCCACAAGGTGGGTGTATGTTTCCAACACAATAAAGAAAAAAAAGAAAAAGAAAAAAAAAACCCAACTGCCTTAACATCGGTGCTGTTAGTTTATACTCCAGTATAATACACTTTATATAAAGGGAATATTTGTGAGTGCAGTTCACCTGTTGCTGTTAATTCAGGTTCATGTTTTTGAAAAGGGAAAAAGACACATATAAGAAAAGTATATCATGATGTGTGTCTTTCACTTTTCAAAAGTCAACTTTCAGCCTTTTTGTCTGGATGTCTGCATAGGTGTGTGTGTGTGTGTGTGTGTGTGTGTGTGTGTGTGTGTTTTGTATCTCACCAAGTGTATCAGTACTCCCACCTGTGGTTGTGTGCTGCTTGCTGCTTCGCGCACAGACAACAGTAAGAGGTTAATGGTAGTCGCAAAAACATTCCTGCATTAAAAAAAAGAAACCCAATTAGAAGCTGCACAAAATGGACACTGTTCATATATTTCAATTCTTGTTTTTTTTCCCGTTGTTGTTGTTTATTTTAGTAGACAGACCTTTAATCTGTCTAATTCTGTGTTAATTCTAACAAGACAAACTGGAATGCTTTTAATTCAGCAAATGTGATAATAGTTGAAACAATTCTGTAAAAGCTTCATTCTTACCATTTCATAGTTTCTCGGATTTGAGAAGAGAACTAGGGTTTAGCAGTGCTTTGTCTTTTCCAGGCCTTTTCACTGCACTGAATAAAATGCAGCTTTGAAGCTCTTTGGCTTTTTTACATTTTTCATTTTTTAAAATAACCTGTTAATAGTTAGGGTAGGCATGACTATTAAAAAATGTGCGTTTAAATTGTACAGTTTATGAAGCTATGAGTAAGATTAGCTGACATGCGTGGAGATTTGATCTTTGTTGTCTGTGAGAGTTTCAGTATTAATTGTCACTGAGTCTGCGTGTAGGTGTAACCTGTTATCAGCAGCCAGTCAAAAACAGAACACTGAATTTCACTCTATGTTTTATTAATAAAATCGCTCATATTGTCCTGACACCAGGACGGCTTCGTATTGCTTTGAAATTCTTTCAATTATTCTCTTTCTTACTCATCTGTTTTTATGGCTCAAGGTTAAAAAAAGGAAATGCTTCTCAAGAAAAATGTAGTGCTGTCTGTGAAAGGAGTAACAGCAGGTATCGATATATTGTTAAGGCAAATTGTGTGATCCTGATCCAACGAAAACAAAGCAATATTCGTTCAAAAAGCTCCATTTATAATGAAAAAAAGCAAAAAGAAAAGGATTTGGTTGCATTGTATTTCCTCTCCTGCTGTGAGTTATATCATACAGCAGCAGTGTATCATCTGGGCTTCAATTTAAAACCTAATTACAGTTCTAAAGTTTGCCGTGTGCTCTGTCATTCTGTTATTGTGTCTGATTTAGCAGGATTGAGTCGAACAAATGCGCTGGCCACAGCCCTTCTCTCTGCACTT
Organism: Clariallabes teugelsi; assembly: GCA_030014215.1. NCBI lineage: Eukaryota > Metazoa > Chordata > Actinopteri > Siluriformes > Clariidae > Clariallabes > Clariallabes teugelsi. The sequence goes on along the minus strand of JAQMYG010000038.1, from coordinate 26,157,173 downwards.
AACCACGGAGCCATCAAACACTCCTCTGCGCTCGCTTCTGTCACCTTCAAATGACTAATTTAGATTAAAAAAACAGTGTGTGTGTGTGTGTGTGTGTGTGTGTATATTTCATATCATGACATGGAAATAAATAGATTTCCTATCTTTCCTTTCTAAGCTGCTCACTTATAAATGAAACAAGCATACAAATGAAATCAAACATAATTTTAAGACTGTAATAGAAAACTATCATTTTGTTGACCAACAAATTGATATTATTCAATTTTAATAAATAACCAAATTCATACGAACATCAGATGTGTGAACTGGATCGAATAGTGTGATTGGGGGAGTGATTTTGTGGAGTGAATAATGATCTTCCAGTTGAAACCCTAGAGTAATTCAAATATATATATATATTTATTTTTTTTCCAATTACTTTATTGATAAAGGTAAATGTCTTGTAGTTGTTTTTATATAAATAAATCCTGAAGTCATTTTGAAACTGATGGTTTAGATGATATTAGAGACACTCGGGGGAAATTTGACTCTCAAACATGTTCTTTCACAACCCACTCAGTTTCATAGGAAAAATCTTTAACCTTTTCAGCTCTAACAAATGCCCATCAAAGTGAGAGAGTGACTGTGTGTGTGTGTGTGTGTGAGTGTATGAGTGAGTGAGTGAGTGAGTGAGCAATGTTTTTTCAGGCCACACACTGTTTTGACATGATTTCCACACGAAGGCACATAAAATTAAGTTAAGCTGTATGATTATTATTTTTACTTAAAATACATAAACTGGGGATGTTTGATTTTATACCTGACATTGTGACACATTTATCATTTCTGTGTTGTCAGGGTGAGTTCTTGATAAAGCTGAACGTGTGGGCAGATCCATGAGATTGTGCATCAGTTTTTCTTTTCTTTTCTTTTTTTTTTTCCAGAGACTCCGTTTTAAGAGATGTTAACATGATTTTATTAGTCATTTATGACAAGGATTTGAATGGGAGGCTAGTTGTAGAATGTGCGGTGAAATTTACATGTAAGTTGTCTTTTACTCTTAGTTTGATATTATTATTACTAATGTTCTTATTTGTCCTTCTTTGAGATTTCTCATTGTTACAGATCTGTGCCTGTGATTTGAAGATAACACATGACTTAAAGTATATTCATACTTTACATATATATATATATATATCAAATGTAATATTTCTTGTAATATTTCTGTACATTCATTACAAAGGTCAAATTCTAGTTAAACTGTGTGCTAATTGCTTATATTGTTTGCTTATACAACTCAGTATGATGTCTACATTATAAAGTAGCCTTCCTTATTCTACACAGCTCTCCGGTTTGTACACACCTGATCATGTTTTAAATCAAACTTTGCACATTTGATCTTGTGCAGTTTTAAAATGTTCATTTGTGTCTTTGAGCTGTACTTGGTGGGGAAGACAGATATTAGCCTCCCACTTCCTGTTTAAGGCTGTGTTGTTTACCATTCAAAGGTGCTATATTTTTAACCTTGTAACCAGTTGTCCGTCTCAGACATTGAATGTGAACTCACTTACTGATCTACAAGTTCAACTACATAAACCATGACCAAGCAGAGAGGAAAAAGAAATTCTTTGATTTGGCCACAATATAAGCATGCAGTTAATTGAATTCGATGATGTTTAGAGATGAAGATGATTAAAGAGGGAATGCAGTCTGGTTGTCAGTCAGAATTTCAGAAGTAGACGGCGATTCTTTCAGTAGTGAAAGAAGTCGTAGTCATTTGGAAACAGTATCACGTGTCTCTGAATAACTCAATGCAATAGTAGAGTACAGATTTCATTTATACTGTACTTGTGACATGAAATAAAACTTCAATGAAATAAATCTCTTCACATTTTCTGATCGTTTTTTCAACCATTACTTGTATGTTTCATTTTCTCTCTCTCTCTCTCTCTCTCTCTCTCTCTCTCTCTCGCTATGTCTTTCCTGCTCTCACTCTCATTAATTCAAGTAACTGATTAATTACTTTCTGGTAGTTTTCACACACACACACACACACACACACACACACACACACACATACATACATCAATCACACCTCTTCCACCCACTTATAAACCAGATAATTTTTTTCCTTCGTTGACCTGCTTGTATCTACCACCATGGAGGAGGTATTACTAATCACCAAGATCTGACGCTGACTCAAGTACTGATGTGTGCTTTTTAAACTCATTTGCTAATTACTGCCTATGAAGCACCGGCTTAGTGTCTGTAACAAAGTTCTTTATGTGGATTGAAAAAAAAGCGGGAAAGCTGTTTTTTTTTATACAAAAATGTGACTAGACGCTGACCACAGCATAAATATTAGTCATGACGCAGGTCAAAAGTGTAACTTGCTTCGCACCTTCGTCATATGCTTATCATCATAACCGAACAAGTGATGTGCAAGACACCAGTGTAATATTTTGAAGGTGAACTGTGCAAAACAGGACCTTGTGGAGCTGTACACCAGGGGTTTTTAAATGTTGTTAAACTGCATTTTTTTAAAAATACATATTTTTACATATTTATCACGAGTTTGACTGGTCACTTAAATTCAGTAGGTTTAAAACAAAACCTCCTAAGCTAAAGTGTTCTTTTAGTGGAAGGTTCAGGAATAAAGACTACTGTGGCTTTAATAAATAGGCAGAATATAGTCATACACATTTAAATAATTGTAGCTTATATTTGAGTCATTTGAATTTAAACGTATATAACATATAAGCTGAATATGGCATCAGTTCCTCTTGTGCCACTGGGGCAGCTCTGCTGTTGGTTCCACTTATGCCATTGGGGCATGACTACACAAGACCTCTGGATTGTGCTGTGGTGTCTGACACCAGGACATTGGCAGCGGATCCTTTGGGTGATGTGGGTTGTAAGGTGGGGCCTCCGTGGATTGGGCTTATTTGTTCGGTGAATCCCATAGCTGTTGAATTGGATTGGGATCTGGGGAGTTTGGAGGCCGGGTCTGCGGTCTTGGGCTCTTTGCCTGCTTTGCCCTGTGTGCTGTGATGCACTGGGTGTTCTGATGCCTTTCTATCATAGCCAGCTTTGACTTTTTCAGCAATTTGTGCTACTTTAGCTTTTCTGTGGGATCGAACCAAGGACTGGCCTTTGGTCGCCACAGGCATTGGGTACCTACTGTATGATCCTGTCACTAGTTTACTGGTATATAACTGATGATCAGTGTTAATGCATTTAATGTTACATGGTGTTAATGTCATGGCTGATCCTGACCAGTACCAAAGACTTTGATATGTTTCATGAGCCAGTATTGAGGACAGAAGAGAGTGAAATGCTCATCGCTGCCATATTTCTCAGTCTTGTCTAATTATACACAACCTTGTAGCCTAAATAAACCTGAAATGCATGAGAACAGCTCACAGGTGCCCTACATTTCTTAATCAGTCAGGATTGTTCTCACAAGATGATATAATTAGAATCCATTTCTTAGTATGTTTTTAAAGAATATAACATAAAATATTAATATTAAACCTCTAATTTGACCCTAAATCATGCTTAATATCAGGAATGAGAAATAATCATTGTGATCATTAAAGCTGCATATGGAGAATGATACACTGAATGTACAAGAGGATATCTGTTGCATGTGTTTATTTTTATGAATGTTTTTAGATTTTGGTGGGGAATAAATGTGACAGTTTTGACCTTGCAGGGACATTTGGCTGGCCTCTATGAGGACAACTGCTTAGCTCATAATTATGTCAATGAAATGTCCTTACAAGGAAAATAAGCCGTGTGAGTGAGTGTGTGTGTGTGTGTGGGGGCACGCCTGTGTCTTTGTTCGTGTTAAAGTATCCAGGACACTCTTGATTGCAGTGTCAAGTTTCATACCACGTACTGAAATAAAGCTCCTTAGACTGCTGCATATTTGCATCTGCTTTCATATTTGGAGGCTAATAAATGACATAGATCATATATTCATTTGTAATATTCTTGCAAGCATTAAACCAGAATGCGTATATTTAAACCTTTCCATTTCTAAATGCTTTTCCTGTTAATTTTTTTAGTGTTTATCACGTTCTGCTTTCAGGATGTGGGCTTTGAGACTAATTGTTGCCGATAAACCGAAAATGTGTCTCGTGTTAATGAGTTAGTAGGAAAGGGGAAACAGCAGAAAAAGATGTGGCTAAAATCACAAACGAGAACAAGCATGTCGAGGGGTCTAGAAAACTGAATAATGCAAATTGAACAAGGTGTGAGTTATGTGCAGTAGTGTTTGAAGCTTAAAGCGGGGAGCTAATCCTTGATGTGGGATTATGGCTTTCTACATGACGTGTTTTGCAGGTTTGAATTCTGTATGTAATGGAAAATCTGTTTTCACAGAGTAACCTGCCACACAAGGCTACTTCTCCTGCACTGTATTTGTATAGTGCAATACAGTTTGGGCTAGAACATTTAAAATGCTTTTTACAGTATTTTGGTTGGTAAAGAGAAGAAAGAAAAAGCGAAAGGAAAAAAGAAAAGGAAACTTGGGCATTTGATAGTAGCACCTATGGCTGTGAAACCTCAGCCCTGCGATTACAGCCGTGTCTATAGCACAGGGGGAAATGACTCTAGACAGGTGCTACAGCTCGGGGCCAGCTGTTCCTGATATTTCCTAGAATAATGACTGCTGTAGTGAATAGGTGCTGATGGTAACCCGGTGTGTTTCTTTTGCACAGGTCGCCAGAGAAAGTCCTGATCAGCCACAAGCGTTTTAGCAAACCTGAGGACAAGTTCAAGTCAGGTATCCATGTTTTGGATTGCTGCATTTATTATTATTTTTATCTCTATTTTTTCATATATCTGTAGCTATCTATCTCTAACTGTATGCCTGTGTATATATGAGCAACAAATAATCAAGATGGTGAACATAATGAGTCGATGTGAAACCCTGATACTACTGATAACCGAAGCTGATTGTACTGTAAGAAGCTAATTGGTTATAATAAATATTACCCTGAAAAAAAAAAAGATGAAACATCCTCAGCGTGACATTTGTCTCTTTCTGTGGTTGGCGTCAAATAAGTGTTTGTTTTAACGGTGTGTTTACATTTGATGTGTCCTCCTACTTGTCTACCAGAGCAGAGTGGTTGAGCTGTGGTTTAGAAGAAGACTATGCATTCCCAGACTCTATGGGGACGCGTAACGTTTTCAAATGTCACTCTTTCTCTCTCTCTCTCTCTCTCTCTCTCTCTCTCTCTCTCTCTCTCTCTCACTCACACGCACACACAACTACGCCCACATTATCAGACACATGGTTAGCTGAAAGCTGCAAGTTTTTAAAAATATTGATAGAAGTATGTTTTGCAGAGCAAAGAAGTACTTTTGTCTTTACAAATCCCTTAACTGTTTTATTGCCTTTGAAAAAGTAATTTATTTAATGTCATTTTTTAAGCTAATGACCTTACTCTCCATAGCATTAAAATGTGCTCTTTCCTACTGACAAAGTAATGCAGGGTAAAGATTAAAAAATATAAATATTAAAAATATAAGGCCAAATGATTTTCTTTTTTTTTTTTATTTATGGCCTTAATATCTATGCCTTTTGTACAGTTCTGTACTGTGCAATAGGTGCTGTCGTATTATTCCTCTGCATTCACAGGCTAACCTTGAAACTAATCAAAATATTTTCTGAACAGTAATAAACTACTTTATGCACATTATGTAATACCAATGTGCAAGTCCCAGTTTCATGAACTATAGTGAACAGTCATGCACACTGTAAAGAGTAACAGCTTCTTCATGTGAAATATACATGATCATATTTTATCATATATTACATAATGTATTAATTTTGCCATGTGTAGAATGTTCTTGCTCTTAAACATAGAGAGGTATTGTGGAAATTAGCAGATAGTCAGGAGTATCATTGCTGGAGTATTTAAGTCTAAACCAGCCTCAAGATGGATGATTAAAGGTCAGGATATTATCACAAAGCTCATCATGGTCACGAACTGCTGTTTAAGTAGAAATCAGCTTCACATTTTAGATTTCTGCAGCTTATATTCTTTACACAGATCATCAGGGTTTTATTTGTTGTACCGAATGCTCTGGGACTCTTCAGGTTTTCAGAGACCATGTGTGCACATTTTAACAAATAGGTCTTAGCCTCGAGAGAAATTTCTGAATCTGATGAGAAACAGATTCCACTTCTTCAGCATACCGGTATTACTGATCATCAGGAGCAGGGAGTTACAGTGGGCTTAGTGTCAGCCTCAGACACGCTGCCTACGCTGACTTTCTGCTTTTAAATATGAGCAATCTTAACTCTTTCATGCATTAATTATTTATACAGAGATTTATATTTTCTCTTTATAAGCGAACACTTACATGATGTATTAATTATGATTTGCTATACAGTACATATATATAAGATATTTTTAAAAAGTTTAAAAAAAACAATTCAGACACCACAAATGACCAAACATACCAAGCATTTGTTTTTTAAACGCCGTTTGCAAATAAAGCTAATGTCTGGAAGAAGTTTTGGTCCTTGTGATGGATTTCAAGTCAGGAGTTGAGTTGAGTTATGGATGTGTGTTTGGATGTGTGCTGAAGTGTCCAACATCTCCCCACAATTCAATATCTGGACCCATGAGGTTACATTTTCCTCTATAGTGTACTGGTAGAGCACTGCATTCATGGTTGCATTGATGTCATGTTAGGCTCCAGTACTGTTTGAAGAGAAGCAGCTCTGTATCACGATGCTCTTATCTCCAGACTTCACTGTGGGTCTGTGATGTTCTTGGATTCATTTGTACAACCCCTCCTTCTTTATTTGAATATTTATTTATATTTTCCATCGAAATGCATTTACAGTAGATGCACGTTGCTATGTTTGGTTTTGTAGCAGAGGGTCTGTATGAGCTGTAGGAACTGAGATGTTTGTGGTGCACTTTATTGCTTATGCTTCTCTGTGTAATTATTGCTCCTGCTGCTTTTCAGATCATCCTGCAGTTCTTTTCCAGTGACTACTGGATTCTCCCCTCCCTTCCTTATTATTAGTCTGAGAGTGCGATGTGAAATCTTCTGTGGTTCACCTGATAAGGAATGATCAGTGGTGGTTCTATTAACCTTCCACCTGCATGTTATTAAAAAACAAGACTTTTGCTGTTATTCTGTGGCTTTTTCATTTCATTGTTTTTTTTTTGTTGTTGTTTTTTTTTATAATATCAGATGAAGAAGCATGTTAAAAGCTCAAAAATTCTGTAGATATAATAGATTAATCTGAAAAATAACACATACAGTATATAACTGGCAGAGCTGAAACAAATTTCTCCTTCTTCATCTTCTCATTATTATTATTATACATAAAAAGGGAACATTTGGTTGGCTGGATTAAACAGAAATTCTTCTGCACAGTGTATATAAAAATAGTTTGTTTCTCATTAAAACATTATTTCATTGCTCTCACTACATTATAACAATAGATTTGTGTATTAGCTTGAACAGTGCAAAGTTTGATCTGTTGATCAAGTATTAACATGAACCAATCACTTTGTATTGTATAATCATAGGGGCACAGTTGGTAGTGTTGCTGCCTCCCAGGTAAAGGGTCCTGGTTTTGATTGTGAGCATGGGTGTCTGTGTGTGGAGTTTGATTTGATTCCATGTCTTTGAATATAAACCAGTTACATTAAAACCACCTAAGTTTCGGTTTCCCCTTGTGATTCCCCTTGGGGTGCGGCTCTGCTGGGCCACATGGGGTGCTGTGGTCTTTGGCACCAGAACATTGGCAGTGGTGTCGAACATTTTGATCCTCCACTAACATTAAGGGTATTTTTCACATTAGGGCTCCAGGATTATTTGTGAGAACTCTTGACCTGAAACTCTGGTTCATTTTGATCAGTGAGAAGACAATAGTTTCAGGCTCAGGACCAAGAGTGGTCTTGGGCACAGTACAACGTAGTCATGTACGGATTGAATCAGCCATGGAGGACAATCGTACCAGACGAAGGAAGTAGATTTCTGTTTAGACGAGACATCATCTGTCGTCATACGTCACCCTTTGACTTACAAAGCCAGAGCTGATAAAATAGAACGGCACACAGAACATTTCTCTTTACATTTTTTCTGAAATAATAATAATATTAGTCATTGCACGAAAGTTCACTTCCTTGTTCTCTTCTTCTCTTGTGTGGTGGCTCACAAACCCAATACATGCATACTGCCACCTTTTGTATCAGAGAGTGTACACTTCGCACGTGAACCAGAGAATGGAGAACAAAAACAATGTAAACTCTGGCCTGCGTGGGAGTATGGAGTGGGAGCAATAGTTCCTGGGCACGCTTAAAATCTGTCCTGCCCATTATGATGATGATGATTTTTTATTTTTTTTTGTGGGATTAGGGAATTGACAGAATAAATGCATAGAACACATAATTCCATAGTGAAGAACAATTACAATCAGACAGAGTCATAAAGACAGACATATACAGTATGTATATTCAATGAGCGGAAAGTTAACAAAACAATGTTACGTGTTGTCAGTGTATTTATTCCACTGAAGGTCTTGATTTATGGGATTATGAGGCTGATAAATAATGTCATTACGATAATCATCATGATTGGTTTAAATATAAAGTGACACATACTTTATCCACGCTTAATGACGCTAATAGCCATAAATAGCCACCATCACCTGGGGAAGGTTCGTGTGACTGACTGCTAGAATTACAATGAGACAATTTATGGAAACCTAATCCGTTTTTGTTTTTAAACCTTACGTGCTTGACAAATGTGGATTTTGCAGTTCCTGTTTTAATTGTCATTTCATCTTCCTATTTGGTATCTGTAAATTCATATCATTTGCTAGAAAATTTTATTTTCACACTATGGGCAGTCCCAGGTTTTCACTTACAAATCTCTCTCTCTCTCTCTCTCTCTCTCTCTCTGTCGTATTTATGGTTTCCTTCACTGGACAATCCTACCGTGTTTTCGGTTGATGTTTTTTTTTTTGCCCTCACTGACTTTTTTAGGATCATTTGCATAATGGGAATTTAGATTTTGATTTGCTTGCATGGGAAAAAATGATAATTGACATATTTCACTGGGGAAAAAACCCCCCCAGTGAAATCTGATGAAATGGTCACCTGTGTTGCGCTGCGGGCTTCATGAGGCCTTCTGCTTGACTAATTCTCCTCACTGCGTTTGATGCAAAAATCTAAAATAAAAATTAGGAAGTGGCTTTAGGTTAACAACTTGCCAATATCTTGGTGATATCCGTCATCTCAGAGAAAGCACAGAGCTAATGTCACAGAAGTGAAATCATCAAGGTTAAGGTTGTAAAAGATCTGAATTCATATACAGATGGAATTTTTGTTTTGGCATTATATTAAGCACTGGGTGGGAAGCGTAGTCTGAAAACCACAATCGAGTGAAAGTATTCTTATTTTACAGTTTCACGTAGAAGTAAAAGCAGCCTTCAAAACTAACATGGGCAATTTAAAGACTATGTGGAAAGACTACTGAATATAGTTTGGTTTCAGGTGAATCATTTCTGAACAAGACTCAAAGGCTTTCATTTGAAGTGTCCCGCCGAATTGTAAAGATGTTGGTCAAAAAAAACAACAACGTTGATTAACAGATGAGTAGTGAAGCGGCTGTGAGCATCAGAAAGATAAAAACGCATGATTAGGCAGATGTAAGTAAACTGAGTGTTCTGCTCAAGCATTTCTGATTAGTATTAGTATTATTATTACTACATGAAACTCTCTGACACAAGTCTGTCATGTAACACTGACAATGATCTGGACCAATTTAATCTCATTATTATTATATACCACTGAAACAATAAGGAAGAACCTGTACACCACATCTCTTCCTGACCGCTCCCTTTCCCATGACTCGGCAAAAAAAAAAGAAAAAAAAAAGAAACATACTCACAGGAAGTCGTGTGACTTCCAAGCAGTATGACACTATATATTGTGTTGTATTTTATTTATTTTTTTTACACATTTGTACTAGCACTCCACTCTGGCCAACCTGATGACCTCTTCATCTTAATTGGCATATTATGAGGACAGGAAAACGCTATTTTATATTATAACACTGATGTTATCTCAATGGTTCTGAGTGGCAATGTGTCATTGTGATCCCTTTGTGTATAAGAGTATAAGTGAACACAGGAAAAAATGTCAGACAGACATCTAGGAGCCAACGCACGTGTGATACAGATATGATGACTATCTGTTTACAGGCTGCTGAAACCCACCTCAAAAAAAGAAAAAAAAAAACTGAGGTGACTCATGGCATTGAGACACATCCTGACAAATTAACCCCGTCCTTACACAACGGCAGACAATGTTGTGTGCGTTGACTTAAGGCGCCAACTTTTGACAGACCATCAAAATGATCTGAAGTGCAGTCGTTCTGCCTTTAAGGTGTACATTGTTAAGGATTTGCCTAATTTTATTCTACTGCAGTTTACACTGTGGGGAAAACAAAGATGTGCTAATACCTCTGTGGCAAACAAATATTACTCCAGCATGACGTGGGCTTTCACCTGCATGCTAATGGTTTGTGCATAACTTTATTTGAGTTTCTGTGCAGTCAGGAAGAGTTTCTGCTTAATCATATACCGGTATGATTTAGTACAATTTGCATTTGTCATGAGCTGAACGGGACCAATCATATTCACCTTCACTTATAAGATGATACTCGCCAACCACTCCATGACGAGTGATCAGTGTCCTCCTGTCCTGCCTGCTGCTTTTTATTGGGCTTATTAAGGTCATTATCTTGAGACAGTAGTCTGACTTTTGTTTATTCATCTCCAGAAGTGGTGGGAGTGATAGTGAGAGAGAGTGAGAGAGAAAAAGAGTGGGGGCAGAGGAAGTCAGGAAGAAGCAGAAAGAAGAGAGAGAGAGAGAGAGAGAGAGAAACAGTCTCAGTGCCAGTGAGAGTGCGCTTTGCCCGGGGCGACACCTACACGCCCTGACATGTTCAGCTGCCTCTGCTCTCCCTCCTTGTGGCTTTGTCCAGCGCTGTATAAACAAAAGGTGCACCGTGCATCGGGTGCTGCTGCGCTGAGAGTAGACTTTACTCAGCTTTGTCTGAAACTCAGAAACACCCCTGACCCCACCACGCTCTCTCCCTCCCTTTCTTTACCCTCTGCCGCAAGCATGACGCAAGGATTAGACAGTCGCAGCACTGGAAGCATCTAAGCATTCGCCATTATGTCTATTGTTCTCACTAAACTGTTTGTCTTGACTTATTTCAGGGCCATATGGTTGCCCCTGATTAACATCTCTTTTCAAACTATTCACTCTAACAAAAGTTTGATTAGCTTGAGACAAGCGAGCACAGACAGTATGTAAGGATGATAAACTGCCTCTCAACACAAGTCTCACAATTGCGAATTCATACAGAACTTATCACGCAGCTGTGATTAAACAATAAACAATAAAATAAAACAGTTCCTTCATGGGTTTGGTTAGTTGTTTCCTGGAAGTCTGAAGTCAAACATTATTCTCTTATTCTGTTAATATTCTTCTAATTTTCATGGAAAATTGGTTTCAGGTTTTCACATTATGGGTTTTATGGCCAGGAGCAAACAAGGGAATCTGAGATAAGCAGTTCAGTGGAGGAATTAGACACAGCGTGAAAGAGATTGACGTCCAGCACGAGGAACATACGCTTCTGACACGCCTTATTTTAAAATGATTTATTTATAGCTCAGTTATCCAAGAAAACTGTGGACAGATTTTACTAAATTTAAGAAACAAAGTATTGCAGTATACTGTACTTAGTCTCCAGGAACATTTTGGATAAAAAGTCTTTGGTCAGCTGTGTAAGCAAAGTGGCTTTGAAGCTCTAAGAGGTGAAACGAGTTGATATTCATCAGACGTACTTTGTTTGCTCAACTGATTAAGGATAGACTACTAGTGAAACACTTTTAAAAATGCTTTATTCATCCAATCTAGCTAGATAGTTACAGCTACTCTTAATACATACACAAAGGCTACAAAACTAAGTCTTGTGACTTTGCATTACACAAAATGAAACAAAGCCTTACACAGCTTAAAGTGTCGCGATTCTGGGTGTCTGACTCATCTCTCAAGCTCAACAAAAAGCCTTCTTCAGCCTTGCTGTTCCAATAGTCTTTAAACCCTTTTTATGCACACTCATTAACAAACTATTAGGACATTAACAAACCCTAATACATAAAGTGTGGGCAGGGCAGCAGGTTCTCCCTGTCATCCTCTGCCTCATTAAATTAGGGCTTTGGTCATTTTAAGTGAGACTGTGTCCACTATGGCAGGAGTGCAACCTGATGTGGTCTTCTGCTGTTGTTGCCCATCAACCTTAAGTTTAGTTACATTGTGTATTCTGAGATGCTTTTACTTTCTCAACAAGTCGTTTCACCCAGAGAACTGCCACTCACTGTTTTTTTTTCTTTCTTTGCACCATTTGTAAACACTAGTGTCGGTCATGTGCGACAGAGTCGGCAGTTTCTGGCACCATCCTGACCTGTAACTGAGTGGTTCAGTGCATTATCTTGCCTACTATGATTAGCTGATTAGATAATTGCTTGAATTAAGCAGAGGTACAGGTGTTTTCATTAAAATGTCATATGTGTATAGTTTGAGTGGAATCAGCAGTTATGGGGAAAATCAGATAGGAATCATGATATATTTTTATTAACTTTGTTGAAGTGCCATTTACTGTATTTCTTTCTGTAAGTTGCAGTAATTCTAGTCACCTTTCATCTCTAGTTACGTTCCATTTGCACAGCAAAGTGACCAGATATCCCTGATTAGCAAAGGACTAAAACTAAACTAAAACTACTGTACTTTTGGTATTTTGTTTTTATTTAGTACTGTATTTCTTATTTTACTGTGGCCTCATACCTCCAGGGTAAAGAGTTCAAGTCCTGCCTCTGGTCTCGGGTTTCTGGACAGGCTGGTAGGCATTTCCAAATTGTCTGATGTGTGAATGAGTGTCCCAAGCCCAGTTAAAGTGATAAATCCTATGGGTTGCCATATAAGATTATTTAGTCCACCATATCACTGGCTGCCCTTTCTGGAGCAACCCTCTGCAAGCAGTGGCCACTACTGCCCCAATAATAATAATAATAATAATAACAATATAACATGTCTTAAGATTATACCCAGCAAGCACGGGAAGAATATGCAAACTCAAAGCACACAGACCAGAGGCAAGATTCGAACCCCCAACCCTGGAGGCGTGAGGAAACAATGCGAACCAGTAAACTGTGCCACCAGTAAAAGAAACTGTGCCACCGTTTTAGGAAAATATAAAATGTAAATCAACCCAAAATCACGTGAGAAAATTAATGTAACGTAATATAAACTTCTGTTGCTCTCTAGACTATTTGTATGTAATGTGAATTATGTAAATGCATGTAAATGTTTTGTGCCAGACTCCACTGATCACCTTCAAATAAAAAAATTAAATAAGATTAAGGAAATTTTTTTGTTTGTTGCATTTTTTGTTTTTTCTTACATTTGTCTAGGTCTGAAGAGTCTTAAACTTTGTGAATTTTCTATGTCTGGAAAGTATATTCTCTAAAATTGAGCTTTTACCTTGAATGTTAAAACATTTAGGCACTGGAGCATTTAAAACTCTTATTATTATTATTATTATTATTATTTCAGACAGACTTTTTAAAAATGTTCTTTTCATTTATGGACATTTACAGAAATGTGTGTATACATGTAATTCTATAGAAATAAACTAGACTTCATGCATGCAAGGGTTAAAGAAGAAGTAGAACGCAATGTCATGGTGTCAAAATATGGCGGATGCTGTGTTTTCAGTCTGCCAACGAAATGGGATGACTCACGTCATACAGACTAATGTCTACACGCTCTCTCATTCGCTCACTCACTCAGACAGTCCTCTTTTTGACCCTCTCACCAATCTACACAGCACATTTCTAATTAATTCCCTTCAATGGCTTATTGTTTCATATAGTCTCCGGATTGTTCAGCTGTAGATATTGACATATTGGTTTGCACATGCTAATTTTTTTACTGCCACGTTATAAAAAGGTGTAACTGATACTATCTAGTACTTTAATAAAAATAATAATAATAATAATAATAATAAAGTCTATGAATAAATTTCCTTGTATTTTCTGATCTTTTGACCTTGTTTACATAGCACTTAGAGTTAATTCACATCATCTTTTCTAAAATCCTGCATTGTATATCCATTTCACTCGGCAAGAAATCCATCTAAGTACAAACGCTAGGAGCATTTATGTTGACAAGCTGAAGCCACCTGAACTTTATACCTGCTTAAAATAACCCTGCCTAGATCAGCCAATTAGCAGACTGCAGTACACAGTGACTCACAGCTCTGGTATACCCGCACGCACTCACGTTGTCCGACAGTTCGCTGAGTTGTGCTGATGTACACAAAGCACACAAGCCTGGGTTGGTCACAGGGTGATGTTGAAAAGAAAGAAGAAAATGTACTTACAGAATTATTATGTCACTTAAGGATATTTCCCATCATATATATTTATATATACACACATATATACACACACACACACACACACACACACACAAATGAGATTTTATACATAAATAATGAATTCAGTAATCAAATAAAAAATAATTAAAAAGTAAATTACACATGATCAAATTTATGACTATAATAAAAATTGTTCTCCTAACATCAGTAAAAGATAAGTGTTACGTGAGCAGTGTTACAGGAGGAACCCTCAGGCCCTGCTGGTGTACTTGTTGACACTTCCTGGTGGGGATTTTTCAGGAGGAGTCCTTAGGTGACAGAATGAAAGAGCCTGTGGAATGACTAACACCCCTGGAAAGTACAGTACATGGTGTTCCCATCAGCAAGCCACTGCCCAAAGGTGACACAGGGGGCAAACAGCCCACAGGTGAGCAGGGTCATTGCCCTTAAGGAGTCTCTAGTAGACCAGGGTGATTTTTGTTTCTCTTGAAGGTGTAATTCACACAGAAATGCTGACAGTGAATAATGATGGATGAAGCAAGTGAGGGCGAGTCAGCATAATTTACAGTAGATCTTAACCTTCACTTGTTCAATATTGTTTTTTATTTCTCTGATTGTAAGTGATTATAAGTGCTTTTCTGCTAAAGGACTTTTTTTTTTTGTTGAAGAGGTTTGGAGGTGTTTATTGGCCCTTTGCACGAGAGCTTTGACACTAAAAGTGAAATCACTTTTTCATTGTGAGATTCCACAGAGTTCCTCAAAGAATATGAAGATAAAAAGCATTCCTGTCAGTCTTCATCTGATTTGTATTGTTATCAGATGCAAAGAAAAACAGAAAAGATAGTATAGGTCAATTTGGCCAAACAATGGCAAAAATTAAGACCATATATTTACTCTTGTAAAGGGTTGAGTGACACACTTTTTCCATGACTCCAGGGAGGGGCCTCTTCTTCTGCCTGTCCGTGTTGGAGTCTAATGAGATCAGCACAGCTAGGCTCAAACCACTTCTGCAGTCCCAGTTCTTCCTGGAAACATCTGTGTGTGTGTGTGTGTGTGTGTGTGTGTGAGAGAGAGAGAGAGAGAGAGAGAGAGAGAGAGAGAAATTTCTGTTGGTGTTGTTGTTGTTGTTGTTTGGTTAATGTCACCAGCTGTGCAAGTGGCAGGGTATAGCTTTAGATTATTTTTCCTTTAATGCACAACGTTAATAAATTACGGTTTAGCTTGTGGATCTTTCAATGTGTGTGTGTGTGTGTGTGTGTGTGTGTGTGTGTGTGTGTGTGTAATTTGCCATAGGTTTCAATTGCCCCCAGCTTTGTGTGCCCTGTGATCCACTGATGTCCAGGATGATCTCTCTCTCTTTCTCTCTCTCTCTCTCTCTCTAATTGAACAGCATTGGTCCTATGACAAACCCACACATAATTATACATAAATAATAAACACTGATTAATCAAGGAAATTATTCATTATGTGCTCCTCTCAGGATAAACCTCTTACTGAAGATTGATGGAATGATTTAACCAGTATGGAAAATGTGTTTACTGTCATTTAAAAAAAAAAAAGAATAAACCTATGTACTTTTTTAAAACTTAGAATAAAAAAAAATTCTGATAAAATCCAAATTGTCGAGACTTTAATGTAGACTAGTTACAGTATGTTGGAAACTGAACGGTACAGGAAGATGTAAACTTATTATACACATTTCAACAATTATACACAGTTCTTGTGTAGTACCAGTGGAAGCAGTAAACTCTGCTGAAGGTTTCCATTTTAAATATCAGTACGACCTAGAAAGCAGACAATGATGATGATGATGATGATGATGATCGGTTGAATCAGGAGTTAAAGCATGAGAAGCAGTAACCTCTGTAATGCTGTGACCTTCATACTTCTCCTGCACACTACTGGAAATGAAGTCAGGAGTGCTTAAGCCAAATACAATACACAAACAATTTCTCACTTCCTAGTTCCCTGGGTTTCTCTTTCACTTTTGGACCTTCCTTTCACCTCTCGCCAACTGCTTTTAAGTGTGTATACTAACTCACAGTAACTGAGGAAAATGAGTGGATCATAATTTATGTTCTAAAAGCCACACTCCTGATGTAAGATTTTAAATTTTCGAATTATTCTCACTTGTACGTCAGGACCCGACTTTTATCATTATGCATTTTATTCCTGACTGTTTACTTAATTCATGCTGCCGTGCTCACTTCCCAAGTACTGAACAAAATGGTGCTTCAGACTTCGTCGTTCAAAAGACAGATAGTGATTTTAATATCAGTCTGATTCCTAATAACGGCCTGGGCTTTGACTAAACTGCAAACAAAATATAGTAGATATCATCTAATGTAAATCCTATTCAGTGTCCTCAATCAAATTACTCTCACTGTCCATAATCCTCTTACATTGTGTATATAAATGTCTGTGTGTATTAAATGTTAGTATCTTAGGATTATTCATTTGACTTACTGTATTACAGACCTACTTACAGAAATATTTGGCTTCCACAACTGAATCAATTCTTACCAAAACCAAATGTACCCCCAGAGGAACAATAAATAGAACAGCATTACAAAAAGTTCTGCATTTGAATCAGCTGTGTAGAAAGTGCACAGCCATAAAGAGTAAACCAACTACTCATGTAAAAACACTGATAAATCAGTACACCTCATTCATTCATTCATCTTCTATACCGCTTTATCCTGTGATCAGGGTCGCGGGGGGCCTGGAGCCTATCCCAGGAG
>JAQMYG010000038.1:26122546-26134017 GCA_030014215.1 Clariallabes teugelsi | reverse complement strand
CAGTATGAAGCTATTCTTTTGTAAGCGAGTATATGATGCCATGGATGCATCATATTGTTTGGAATGGAAAAAAAATGCAGCACGTGTGTTGACGATTAATTCTGTACTGAAATATACTCATATATTTATAGACTGTTAAAGTAACATTATATGTACAATTAAAGTTAACATATAATCACGCAAACATGAAAAAAGCATTCTATACTCACCGCATGATGGTACACTAACCGCAAGATCCCACTATTGGCAGCGTGGATTTATGGGTGTTCCGTTAGGGTGATGGAAATAAGCTTCTTCTGCAGACATGCTGGGTTTACTCAGTGATAGGAGAATGAGCTCAACAATTGATACGAGCCTCAGAGTAGATTCATTGCTCTGCCAAATTGAAAGAACCCAGTTAAGCTGGTTCACGCACCTGGAAAGAATGTCTACAGTCAGCTCCTTGTAGTGCTGTATCAAGCACATTCCACTGCACAGGGACTGAATAAATGATCAGAAATATTTCAGTATTCAATATTTCAGTATATCAGAAAAATGTATACAAGAAGAACATCAGCAAATCTTCTGTATCCTTCATGTTCCCTTAATGAATCAAATCATTTCCACTCACTCCACACCTCTCACCACTGACTTGTCTGAGATAAGTAAACTCACCATTAACCATTTTATATTGAAACCTAACATTGTCTTCAAAATGTACTGTGCCTATAATGTATTTTGTTCATTTCTTTTTAATTGTAACTAGTGCACATACATATATAGTTAAAAAACAAAAACAGTGAGATACTTTTAAAAAAAGTATAAGGCTTTGCATGGGCTCAATGCCTATAAGAGGTGATTGTTGGAATTTAAACCATCAACAAATGCTCCAGAACTGTCACTAGCGTATATTACTCAGTCACTGAACTGAAAACTGGAAGATTGATAACAAGACAAAAATAATAGTTGACACTTCCTCAGTGGTTATCATTTTACAGTAAAGGATTCCAGTGAAAGTCGTTCAAGGAAACTTTCACAAATATTTTCCCTTCTCTCTGTGTGTGTTTGTATCAAGCAGTTGAATTGGTCACTGATCCATTAAAAAAAAAAATCTGAATAAAATAAAACAAAATGTATTAAAGTTTAAGATTATGAAAAGTCATTACTGCCCACATTAAATTGCATATCCATTAAACGAAATTCTCCACCTTGAACTGACAGCAGGTAGTTTGTGATCATTTGTTATTTGTTATTAATATAACAATGACTGTACTCAGTCCAGGATGAATATTTCATTATGAGATTGTAATATGAAGAAGCCATTAAAGGTGTTTGTTTGAAGTTATAAACAAACTGATTCCTCACATTTACTGTAATACTCATAGACACACTCTGGAGGGATGAACCACAAAACCTACTCATGTCCACTCATGTGTCTCTGTATTACTCTCTATGTGTGTGTGTCTGTGTGTGTATGTGTGTGTGTGTGAGAGAGAGAGAGAGAGAGAGAGAGAGAGAGAGAGAGAGAGAGAGACAATGACTTGCCCAAATCAGAGAATAGCTCAGCATAAGCTATATAATTATATCCACATGTTTATGCCAAGTTGGAAGGTACCGTACTTTCCATGTCTTGTAGATTAGCTCTGATAGGCTGCCCAATTGGAGGAAGAGAGAGTTCTCTTTTTCATGTTAACACTCAAATTAGGGGGAGTGTCTGAGTTCAGTATTCTGTGCGTGCATGACATACAGTACAGGGCAAAGTTTCAGGTGTATTGTATTGTATTCATTTCATAACAGAGCCTCTGCTCCTTTCTGTACATATATTGAAATATTTATTTCAGAAGATCTGATAAAATGCCTTGTTACAGATTGCCTTCCTTAAAAATATTTCAAATATTAAATATTAAATATTTAATTAGTAAAATTACAAATATTTCAAATATTTTTAATCAGTTAGTGATAAAATTTTGATGGTTGCAGATGGGATTTTGGGCCAGCCTGTAATAATGAATCTTTCATTTAATTCACTTTCATTTTTTATTTGTAAAAGTGTATCTGACCTCTTAAATAAACAAGCTATAACAACATAAGGACCTTATTTTATACAGAAGCACCAGTATGAAAATGTACAGGTTGATGAAGTATGCTCCAGCAGCTTGTCCCTCTGTCTGCGCAAGACCTTTGAAATGACCTCACCTTCTGTCCTTTATGCTGCCCCTGAAGGCCCTTTTATTTTTTTTACAACTGGTATTAACATGTATCTCACGTGGTCAGACCACAAACGGTCAGCTCTGAGTACAAGAGCACATGGAGTCCTATGTGTCTCTAAGCCACGTGGTGAAACCACATAGATAGGGAAGTGATCAGGAACGCATGTGTACACACTAATGTCACAACATTAAAGGACCTCCTAGTCACCAGTGTTACCAGGTTGTCACGCAAAATAGTGGTGGTTAAAAAGCCAAGCAACGTTGTGTTCTCTGTTATATGCAAGAGGGTTTTATTGATCCATTCTTGTTCATGTGCTGTGTTGGAAACATACTATTTAAAAAAAATTCAGTAGGCGTCAGGTCTGGATTATGGTTCTTAGTATGAATTTTGCTTTTTTAAATCTAAAATGATGTTGGGAGATGTTTAACCTATCTGTAAATATACTAACAATTTTAACTTCTAGCACTAATTACAGAAAATGTGCATTAAAAAAGAGTTAGTAAATGGGAATATTTTAGTCTGGTTTACAAATAGTTTGACATTCTCAGTTTCATTAAATAATGACAATCAAGACAAGAAGAATAATTTCTCATTCAATATTAAGTATGTAAGTTCTTTATTCCTCAAAACTTGGATTTCTGCTGAATCCGGCTGGGCATAGAGTCAAAAAGCAGTACTCTGGTGTTACTCGCTCAGTCCACATCACTACTTTTTCAAGTAATTAACACAACTCTTGAGCTAGATTGGCTAGAACTGAGTTGTGAAATCACTCATTTTGTGCACAGGGAGAACTAACACATGACATGGCGTCTTAATACCGTTGGCCATGAAATGTTTTGTTACAATGTTGTATTACATTGGCAGAGAAAAAACTGTGTCGGATTTTTGTTACAACTACGGGCTATTCAAAGTGATTTATTATCTACAGCTTAATGAAATGTTTTTTCTTACAAAGCCCCAAAAGTATGGAATAGCCTTCCAATTAATGTTTGGGACAGTTTTTAAGTCCAGGCTAAAACCCTATTTATTTAGCCAAGCATTTTTATGAATAGATTTGCCTTAGGTAAAGGAGCAGATCTGGGGGACTCATGGACGTAGAGTATTACGGTGAACTGGTATGTTTAGATGCTGTCTTCCCCACTCTCATTGATCACTCAGGTTTGTTGATTGTCTCAGGGAGCCCTCATGTCTGTGTTTCCTTCTGGCTCGCCCTTTTAGTTATGCTGTTATGGTTAGTCCTGCCGGAGTCTCTGCTTGCACTTTACACTAAATATACATTCACATTATACATTGTGTGACTATGACCATATCTAATTGCCATCTCTCCTTCTCTCCTGTTCTCTCCTGTTCTCCTCTCTCTCCCTCTTTCCCTCTCTCTGTCGAGCTACACATGTCTCTCCTGAGCTGCCAGTGATCCAGACTCCCTCTGCCCTCTGGACCTGTCTGACTCGTCCTGGTGTCTTGCTTCTGGTTGGAGATCTCGTCGCATGGATGCCCCGTGTGGTCTGCCTGGGATGCGTCCGGTGTCTGGGGAACAGTTCCACTTTTCCACGAAGACGGTCCTGTCCTCGGCTGATGCAGACAGCTGTTCTTTGAAGACTTGTGAGTTCAGTCGCTAGATAGTTCAGGACTGGAGTTTCCTACAGTCTACCTGAGTCTCCAATAATGAACTGGACTCCAAATTAACTTATCTTAAATTAACACATCTTCTGTTATACTGAACTTCCAGTCTCACACAGTAAGACTGCAGATCAATCCCTGCTGTCCGTTATCACCCAAATGAGGATGGGTTCCTTGTAGAGTCTGGGTCCTCTTAAGGTTTCTTCCTATTACCATCTCAGGGAGTTTTTACTCGCCACTGTTACCATCGTCCTCGGCTTGCTCATCAAGAACAGTCTTATCATTTTGATTCATACATATTCACATCTCATACAAACTTAAATAATCCTTTTGATTGTGTAAAGCTGCTTTGTGACAATGTCAATTGATAAAAGCGCTATACAAATAAAATTGAATTGAATTGAAAATTGAATCCAGACACCCTCTGCCCTCTGGACCTGTTTGACCCACCCTGGTGCTCCACTTCTTGAAGATCTCGTCACATGGATGCCCTGTGTGGTCTGCCCGGGATGTGTGTGGTGACTGTGGGGACGATTATACTTTACCATGAAGACGGTCCTGTCCTCGGTTGATGCAGACAGCTGTTCTCGGGGAACTTGTGACTGCGACAGTTCAGTACTGGAATTTCCTACAAGTCTACCTGAGCCTCCAATAACAAACTGGACTCCATATTAACTTAAAGATATCAACATACTTCCACACTGTATGTTGCAGATCAATCGCTGCTATCCGTTATCACCCAAATGAGGATGGATTCCCTGTTGAGTCTGGTTCCTCTCAAGGTTTCTTCCTACTGGGAGTTTCCAGGGAGTTTTCCTTGCCAGTGGTGCCGTCGTCCTTGGCTTGCTCATCGGGGACAATCTTATCCTTTTTCATTCATACATTTTCGCATTTCAAACAAAGTTCCATAATTCATTTGATTGTGTAACGCTGCTTTGCGACAATGACGATTGTTAAAACAAATACATTTTAATTAAATACAAATAAAATTTAATTTAATTTAATTTAAATGTGTCAATTTTGTGTCATTTCTGTGCAGTGTATTTCATTAGATCTAGTTCTAGGTCAGTGAAGTGAAAAAAAGATTTGATTTTTAATTTAAAAAAATTAATGAAATCATTATTATTATTATTAGTAGTAGTAGTAGTAGTATGAATTTGCCTTGAAAATATATCAACTTCTACAAAAATAGTTTATTTCCTTAAAAAAAGATGTTTAAGAATAGTAGCAGCACTATATATAGAAAACAAGTAAATAAGGGATATTTTATATTTTTAAAGTATGTTTTAAAAATATAATTTCGCAGTTTGCTACTGGTGACTCAGGGTATTATTCCCAAATCCTGTTTTTTTCCCACATTAAATGTATTATACTGTGTAAGTATTAGCTTTAGATCTTTATCTTTATCAATCTAAACCACTGAACAATATAAAGATCACTGATCACCTGAGTAAGCTGTTTAACATGTTGCTTTGAAAACCCAAACGTCCAGAATTGCTGAATTATAGTTAAAGTAAACAAAAAATTAGACTTTTAAAACCTAGACAAATTCCATATATTTGCTACATGTCCTCAGAAACGTTCTGTGTTCCTTTAATTCTAAGTACCTGGGACATACATACGTATTTATGACAGTGCTTTTTGTCATGTCCACATTTTGTCATGTTACAACCACAAACGTAAATGTATTTTTTGGGATATTTTATGTAACAGAGCAACACTAAATGGCAAAAGGGAAAATGATAAATGGTTTTTAAAAAATCTTTTAATTAAATATCTAAAACCTGAGGCGTGAATGTGTATTCAGCCCCCCGGAGTCAATACTTTGTAGAATTACCTTTCACTGCAATTACAGCTGCAAGTCGTTTTGGGTATGTCGCTACTAGCTTTGCACATCTGAAATGTTTGCCTATTCTTCTAGGCAAAATAGCTCAAGCTCTGTCAGATTGGATGGAGAGCGTCTGTGAACCACAATTTTCAAGTCTTGCCACAGATTCTCAATTGTCTAGACTTTTGACTGGGCCATTCTAACACATGGATATGCTTTGATCTAAACCATTCCATCGTAGCTTCCATCGTTGTCCTGCTGGAAGGTGAACCTCCACCCCAGTCTAAGGTCTTTAGCAGACTCTAACAGGTTTTTTGTCCTAAGATTGCCCTGTATTTGGCTCCATCCATTTTCTAATCAACTCTGACCAGCTTCCCTGTCCCTGCTGAAGAAAAGCCTCTCCATAACATAAGGATAACCATGTGTTGTTCAGGTGTGCAGTGTTAGTTGCATTTACTGTAGGTCAAAAAGTTACATTTTGCTCTCATCTGACCAGATCACCTTCTTCTACACGTTTGCTGTGTCCCCCACATGGCTTGTCGCAAACTGTAAATGGGATTTCTTATAGCGTTCTTTCAACAATGGTTTTCTTCTTGCCACTCTTCCAGGCCAGATTTGTGGAGTGCATGACTAATAGAGCTGAGCTGTGGATCTCTGCAGCTCATCCAGAGTCACCATAGGCCTCTTGGAAGCTTTGTCGATTAATGCTCTCCTTGCTCGCCCTGTCAATTTAGGTGGACGGCCATGTCTGCAGTAGTGACATACTCTTTCTATTTTCAGATGATGGATTGAACAGAGCACAGTGAGATGATCAAAGCCTTTGTAATTTATTTATAACCTAACCCTGCTCCATAGCTTCCCTGTCCTGTCTGGTGTGTTCATTGGGCTTCATGATGCTGTTTGTTCACTAATGTTCTCCAACAAACCCGAATACAAATACAATTATTATTATTTTTTTTTGTAAAATACTTTTTATAATTTTCCTTTCACTTCTCAATTATGTGCCACTTTGTGCTGGTCTATCACATAAAATCCCAATAAAATACATTTACATTCGTGGTTGTAACCTGACAAAATGTGGAAAAGTTCAAGGGGTATGAATACTTTTGCAAGGCACTGTATATGTGCAATACTGCACATTCATTGTGCAATAATATTGCAGTCATTGCATAACACCAAGCAGTCATTATGCAACAATATCGTGCAGTTATTACACATTATAGGTAAAAGTGAGTAATCTGATTGGATGAGAGGTGAGAGGCATTCCATGAATGGTGATATAGAGCATAACAACACTGTGCTTGCATTATATGCATCACTCCGCATCGCAGGTGTTCTAATAAATGTTAATCAAACTAACTTTTGCTTGCAGCATGAGTGAAAGTAGGTCGGTACAGTCGACAATACTGGAAAGAGGGTCTCCTCAGACGCCTGCTAAAATCCACATTCAAACCCAGACACAGAAGCACTTTCAACAAGAGAATACACCTGATAGTGTTTGTCCCCTTAGTCATTGCTTCTAAGTTGTTCCAAATATCACTGAATCGATCTGTGTTGTTTTGTTTACCCCTAAGGCGAGCTACAAAGCTAACTAGCTTCTAACACATGGCTGAAACCCAAATCCTTCTGTAACCCCAAATCAGGGCACTACTTTGTGTGCGGAACAAGTGATTGTAACCATTGTATAAAAGAAATATCACACATGAGATTGTGCTCCTGTGCAACCGCATCACAACCTTGTTGATATCCAGCACAACCTCAAGTGTGATATTGCTAAGTACTATAATACCATGCACTCCTTGCACAGTATCGATCAGTTTGCAAGTTACCGCCAGTCACTGTGCAATAATACCTGCACAGTGCAATATGCAATAATAGCACATAGGAATTGTGCTTTACTTTTGTTTATAAAATTCTTCATCATAATTATGGGTAACCACCATCGTAAGAGCAAATTCTCTGAATTGCTTTATCACGCTTTATTGTCTACAATTTCTTTGGCAAGAAATATTATTTATTAATCAGAATCATGCATTTTTTATGGTCATGTTGAATATAACAGGATGGGTTTGATTGTCTTAAATGATTAAATAGCACAGTGTGATCACTCATTTCGCTACACAGTGCACGAGCATTTAAAACTTAATTACTACTATACCTGTACAGATCCTCTGGTGATTTTCTTTAGTATGAGTAATGAGTATCCTCATTCCGCACTGAAGTTAACTTCTGCTTAGGTTTACCATTTGAGTTTGGAAATGATTTGTAGAGCACAGGAGTTAGATTGTTGTGCTGTTTTTGACCAGTGGTCAATGAGCAGGCTTTTGAGATGCCTGAAAGGACCAGGTGTACGGATTTCTTTCTTGATCCGATCACGTGAGACACATAACAATGGAACAAAATGACCACACGTGCATTGATTTGCCTTAAACTTTTGAACCTTGTGGTTATTCTGATAGGTGTTGGATCAGATTGTTGATTTTTATCACAGTTAAGAGTCTGTCTCAGGAGAATGCAGCCTAATTTGTTTTTTTAAGTCTGACCGCTACTTGTCTTAACTGCTTGGACATTATCTTCTTTGCGTGGATGTCATTTGCAATATCAGGGCTTTGTGTGTACTGTAGAGATCGTATGAGCATTTTTACAATATTCAGATGGCTTGGCAACATTTTAAGAAAATTACACACAGAGCTCTTGTCAGTGTTTACTGTGAAAACAGCATGAGTTTACAAGTTTCAGCATGGAGTGATGGTGCCTTATTGTATTAATGAAAATATGTGTATGTGAAAGAGAAATATATTAATCTGTTCAACAATAAAAATGCAATGTGTTTCACATTCAGGATTACGTGTCAAAGTTCTTCTTTAAATTAAGACACAAGTTAGGTGTTTTTAGAAAGATGAAAAAGAAGCTTTTATTTACAACAGTATTGCACAAGTTTAGCACAGCATAGTTTCAGTGCAAACACAAAATGTCAAAAAAGAAACAAAGAAAATCTTTTGCTACAAATGTACTGGGTCTACGAGGTGGATCAGTTAATTTGCAGGTAATAATACTGAATCTATTAAAAAATTCAGTGAACTGGAATGCAGATCAGCTTGAAATTTATCTTCTGTGAAACTGTTTGTACAGAAAGAAAAAGGGTGCACAAATATTGCATGATGGAATATATGATATTTCCAATACCAGGAGTTTAATTCTATTCCAATCTTTATATGGTTATGCATAAACAATGCATAAATATTAAAAAACACAACTCAAACCTTTACATCAACATACAGTATGTTGAGAAAGTTCTTTGGTTTGGCCAGTTAACCTGAAAGCTGAAAACGGCCTGTCATGTTGACAAGAAATTCAGTTGTGATTGAATAAATGATTAAAACATGACGGAATGAGGGAACTGTGGGTGTCTGTAATATTTCTCAATTATTCTGAGTGTCTATTGTCCTCAGTTAACAAATCTAACCAACAGAACATACCAGCAGTTAAGAGCCAAAATGTAATTATAGAAAATCACCTACAGGTATCTTTTGCAATGCTTAATGTAATCCTCGGAAAATGGGAAAGCCTAAAAATAGGTAGATGCAGGTTTGAGCCATGGACTGGATCACGTCCGAAGCCCATTTTGTTTAAAACTCCACAGGTATAAATCCCCTGAGTCACTGAGGATATTTTTATAACGTCATTACATCTCCTCTCAGTCATTAAGGCTGTTCTTGGTCAAAAGTCAGCAAGAAAAAACCTCACTTGAAAATCCCCTGAATGGTTTTAATCTCTCTCATACACACAATTAAAAGTGGACGCACCACCCACGATGACACGTCCAATACAACCACAGTGGACCAACCACATGTGTATTACTAAAGGGTCACGCCACGAAAACTGCAGTCTTATAAATGACACAATCTCATGATAAAATTGCAAACATAATTGTTAAATATCACAATTAATGCACTTTTAACAATGAGACTTACGTAAAACAAGTTCATCGTCCCCCGGGTCTTTACTACTGCTAAAACATAATGCGTTCCTAAAACCTCCTTAATTTGGGTTAAACATTGTTAAATCCTTACCTAAAACTAATTCATTTCGCTTTAATTCTTATCCTTTTCTGTAATAACCGTCTTTAGTATACAGTTTACTTAATATCTAGACCCAGTTTTTGGGTGCAAGGTCTTTATTATAAATCATTGCAAACGTAACCATATTAATGTATGTATTAGAGGTCGACTGACTGATTGGACTGATTTTTGCCTATTTTTAAATTATCGGCATCAGCCGATGCCTGAGCACATTAAACCGATTCTTTGGGCAGTGGAACCATAAACCGTAAATTTGTAACGCAATATTAAAATAGTGCCAATATCTAGCCAAATGCGCTAAACACTAAGCTGCTAGTGAATGTTAAATGCACTTGTTACCTTCTATTTTTTATTTATGTCTATAATATTTATGTAGTTTAAGACCATATTTATGTTGATAAAAAGGGGAACAATTGGTAATTGGTGTTTATATTTCAGTTTTACTGTTTTCTTCAGTAAGCTTTCGGTCAGACAAGGATCAGCCTCACTCACCAGCAAGGACAGAATAGTATTAGATCATAATGTGCATGAAATTATAGAAATTTAATTTCCATTCGTAATAACAACATTTCTGTCAGTCAGTCAAGCATAATTTATGCATTTAAAAAATGTTAAAACAGAGAAGTGTCAGAGTATGGGTGGGAGTGTTCTCCAAGATTCTTCTTTTTTTTGGGGGGGGGGGGGGGGTATTTTATCCTCATGTGACAGTGGCTGCAGTTTTCATGAAGTAGCCCTAACCCGTTTCACTTTTTACCCTACACCATGTGCCAAACTTAAAACAATTAGTTAAAAATAAGAAGCACATTAGAATCCCTTTACAACGGAAGGCTGTCTCATCCTGTTCTTAAGAATTTCTGTCACCCACTTTCATTCATTTTCAAAAAAACGAAAAAAAAGGCTGCCTTGTGAGGCTGTGTTGTACTTTGTCAGTATTAAATCACTTGGCCTGAACACATGTAAGGGCATTAAGCCAAGGTTAATGTTTCTCTGACAATAACATTGTGGGCTGGCTGTCCCTCAGGTTTTTGAAAAACAAAATGTGAAATTAACAACCTGCTGAATGTCTGACAGGGTGCATTTCTTTAACGCTCATAATCTGTCGATAATCTGTTGTAGATTTCCTTGTTTCCATCAAGATCCTCAGGTAAATACGTGATTATTAAATCATTTTGTGGATCGTCATGTACAAACTATACTATTCATACAGAAGTGCAAATTTTGAGTTATTAACGAAGGGCAGGCAGAACTGCAACATTACCTCTAACTAATCCACTTCAATTATAAACAAAACAAAATACAACTTAAATACAACAGTGGCAAATAAATACAGAACAAAGGCAGGTTTTTAAAAGATATACATTGGTAAAATTAAAAATGACAAACAATAAGAAAACAAATGCCGAAAGGGAAAGATTAGAGCACTGAGGCAATGAAGGCATGTTTCTAACACGTCTTCACTTGGTGAAAAATGGAAAAACTCCAGCGACAGAGAGAGGCCTCACCACCTTCTCGACCCAGTGTTTTATTGGCTCAGCTTTCCATGTTTATGCAGGAAACACAGCTGTCTATGACTCCAGGTTACATCCCAGAATTCCAGCACATTCCAGGTCAAAATTCTCCTCTGGATAGGGAATGTCGAAGTCAGCATACACAGATGCATTGTGAGACAGAGGCACAGACAGAGAGAGAGAGAGAGAGAGAGAGAGAGAGAGAGAGAGAGAGAGAGAGAGAGAGAGAGAGAGAGAGAGAGA
>JAQMYG010000038.1:26093718-26114521 GCA_030014215.1 Clariallabes teugelsi | reverse complement strand
TGTGTATGTATATATATATATATATATATATATATATATATATATATATATATATATATATACACACACACACACACATATACACACACACACAAAATACATAATGATCGGCTTATCTGGTGCTAAATATAATTTTTTTAAAAAGGCATACTAGAATACTATAAACAGGGGTCATAATAAACATACTTGAACAAAAAACATCCAAAAAGAGAAAAGTGGTTCCTTTTCAGCAATGATTTTAAACAGAGCCTATTTACAAGAAATAGTAACCTTCCAAAGAACCCTTGACACATTTCTATTTCTAAGAGTGTACTGAATGACTCATGAGAAGTAGTTCCTTAGGAATAGACCATGATTTCTGACTGTAAATGAAGTGATGTAACTTCTGTACACAGACAATAAAGGGTGCACAAAGTGACAAATCTTAAATGCGGTCACGACTCTTGTTCCCCATAAAGAGAACAGACATGAAAAACATACTATAAATTTCTCACCTCTTGAAAATAAAGCTGGTTAAATTCATCACCGATGCGCCGCAACTCTAACGCAACGTACACCTCCGGTTGCATGTCCCCCGCAGATGATGCTCCGTGGGGTGGATAGTGGTTATGGAGAGCAGGCCATAATTCTAGGAAAAGAAAAACAAAGAAACAATAAAGATAAATTATGTGCAAGCTATGTGACTTACCAAAAAAAAAGATCCTTTAGTTCTTTAGTGAGATATCAAATGTTTAGTCAGATACCAAAATGTTAATGTTGTCTTCATCTTATTTCCTGTCTTTCCCTAGCAAATCCCATTTCATCTCCTCAAAAACTCGCAAACTCGAAGAAGCTTTTTAGCTGCCATGCATTGAAGATTTTGCAAAGCATATATGATCAGTGCGCAGGAACTGTTTAGGACAAACAATTTGAACACGTCAGATAACTCAGCGATAAAACTCTAAGCCCTGCAGTAAATCTGAGTTGTGGTCAGAATACACTGGAGAGAATACTGAGGCTAAGTGCTAATAATACAACCACAATCTGGCTGAAGGTGCACTGATTCTCCAGCTATGACTCAAGCGAGAACTAGTTTTACTGTTATTTCTCATGCCCAATCATATTACGACCATATGCTACTCATTTCCACACATCAGCCTGGTTGAGACTTTCACTATAAAATAGCCAAAAACTCACTCATGATATTACTCAATTACGTTCTCTACTTTTACAAGCTGGGCCACAGGCCAATGACAGCAAAAGTGACGGGTAATAATATAAGACTTGTTTGTTTACATGTCAGCTGTCACTGTGGTCGGATGGATTTGCGAAGTGCTCTGTTATGACTGACACACTAATATGATACACACTCTTTCACTGTGTCAAACATATCACAATATACGTCTCTATAATATACATCTTATAAATCACAACAAAGTTTGCTGATTTCGATGACAACCTGTTACAATAAATGCAAACAAAACAAGTAAATACTGATGGGGTAACCCTGCTTCATAGGAGACAGATCAGAGCCCTGATAAGTTAGTGTTGTGTTCCTTCTCCAATAAGAGTGGCCTCTTGGAGACAGGACACTAGCAAGGTAACCCACAAACATGATTTATCACAGGCTCTCATCTCCTAACTCTCTATAAAAGAGAATAGGAATGGTTAGCTCTCATGTCTGGGCTTCACAAAAGACTATTTTGACTGCCTGAGTATAAAGCTTCAGCTCTGGCTGGTCACCTAAAGCCTCTGCAACAGTACACAGAAATAAAGAGACAACAAGCAAATCAAGTTACTCCATCACTTCCATTGTGAGGAAAGGTGCATGCTAACTCCCTACACACTCTAAACATGGGGGTTGCCCTCAGTGCAAAGACAAAAAAAAAAATGTTTCCTGTGGGTATGTGAAAAGGTACACGGACCTCCTAACTCAAACGGATGTTCATGTACATGCAAGTACAGTCACATGTGTAAACAAATACTCAAGGTTTAAGAAATAGATGGGAATAATGTTGACTTATGGATGAAGAAACTTTTGTTGGGCATCACCTATCAAGTTGTGATTGTTTAACAGCGTTGATTAAAAGAGGAGCATAAACAGGCAATTATTGTAGGTGTTTACTAATGTTAATATAACTTGCAATATACAATAACACGACTCTATTTTGTATGTACTCACACAAAAAAATAAACTTCGTTAAACATGCTCATGCACATTTTACTACTGCACAGCTGGGTCAGATTTCTAAACGCATTTCAGAGACATGGTCATGCATGGAAACGCATGGGAAGACCACGTTTTTCCTGTAAATTCTCATGCAGCGAGAAGTCGTTATAAATGAGATGTGGTTGTGACAAGACGGCCTCATTAACGTGCAATAAAGCGGGGAAAGACATTTCAGCATGCACTTTGACAGAACACACTGCTGGGAATAAAAAAGGTGGGGGTAGAAGGAGTCGGGGTCCTTACCATGATTGTGCGCGTCGCCTCGCGCTTCGGAAATGCGCTGCAGGGCGTGCGTTATCACTTGACTAGACGGGCTCGGGGTCTGAGTGGCCGTGCTATGGGTGATTAGCGGAGAGCTCGGCTCACTGTCGAACGAAAAATATCCACTCGACGACCTGGAGAGGGTTCGGAACACCGGCGACCTTGACTGGTAAGCCACGAGGCTACTGGGCACCGCGATCCCTCCCCTAAAAACCAGTTCCAGATCTCTGGGCTGAGGGCTCTCACACGGCTCGGCCCGGGAGGCGCTCTCTCCGCATTCCCCCTGCTCCTTTAAGAAGGCTGGGCCATCGGCCCGGTATTGCCGTCTGCGGGATAAAATAAAACAGCAGTAATTACCGTTTCTGACATGGGGGTAAAAAAAAAAAAAAGTTTTGCAAGCTATCTCACTTATCGCGACGTCTTAAATTCAGCGGAGTTCTGGCACCGGGGCTTAAATATGCGACGCGACAGTCAGTTTTTCCGTATAAGTTCCCCGCGGTGTTTACTACCGACGCCAGGTCTGTGATGGCCGGGTCACGCGAGGCAGAAGCTCCGGTCAAACTGCGTCACAAGTCGACTTCATTCCGAGCCAAGTCTAACTTCCTATTTTCTTTCTTCGACGCGAATCGCCCGCAACGCGCCGTGTTCAAGTGAAACGCGTTGTTAAAGAGCGCTTGATGATTAAAAACTCACACCGGAGAACGTGTACGCGTTTAGAAATCTTGTCTCGTGCGCAGGGGAAACTGGCGTATAGCAGGCAGTCGCGCGACTCGAGCTACTGTATGTTAAACCGCACGCGTGTGTGTGTGTGTTTTTTTAATTATTTTATTTTGTTGTGTGCCAGCATTCTAAACAATCTAAGGACACTCAGTAACTCACTGGTAATGTAGTGCACAGGTTGTCTCCACACTACGGACTGTCCCAGACACGGGGAGAGCTGCGCGTGCCGACGGATTCCTGCGGCATTAAAGCGAAAACTGCGAGCACGAGCGGCACGAAGCGCGAGACGGAAACGCGTGTCCTCGGCATCACAAGTGATTGGATCACCGCGCAGCTGACTGGCAGTCAAGAAGCCAAACAAAAAAATCTTCCACAAATAAAGTTTTCGGGAAATATGAGCTCCTCCTAGTGGCTCAAACCTTGCGCAGTCGTTCCTGTGAATAAGCGGAAAAAATATTCAGTATCCAAACAAAGCAAAGAAAAAAAAAAACGCGAAGTAATCTGGTTATACATAAATGAGAAAAAATGGTAGCCTGTGTGTTTCAAAGAATAGCTCTTTTAGCCATTTAAAGAAAATGAGGTTTGCAGTTAAGTGCATTTTATTAAAAACCGAAGCATTTGCCATCCCGGTTGCTCTGATCAAGCGCTCGTGCGTGGGAGAGCAAAGCAGAGCAAAACAACAACAAACAGGTGCTCTCCTGGGCTTTTCACAACACGGCTAAATAATTCAGCATGCTCAAGCGGCAGACCAACAAGTTTTCTTTTTTTTAATCACTCCATTTTCGACTTTTATCTCTAGGAAAGATGTGTTGCAGAGGAGCGGTATGGCGCAAAAAAAGCGCAGCTTTTGTCGGCATGTGTATTCATCAAAGACCAGAGTAATCACTTTTCACTTTTGATCAGAAGCAGTACTAACATTATTTAAGTGCATTACAAAGTCCACAATGATCCAAATAAATTCGGTACTGTGCTCAAAACAAATGAACACACTGTTCTTCCTTTACTGTTTAAATGATCAGCTTCTTGGACCTGTTAGAATAAAAAGTTATCCGATATAAAGAAAATATAATTATTCCGAGAAGTTTAAAAATCAGCAGTCTTGTGTGTCATGCTCACCTGGACATGTTCCTGGGGCATACGGCTTAGGGGATCAGGGAGAGACGAAAAGCCGACGACGACGAGCAGAGACCATGCAACAGAAATCCACTTAGAAAAGAAGACAGAAGCGAAAAGAAAAGAAGTTGCATTTAGATCTTCTATGATTGCAGGCAGCTCAGTAAAACTAAATGTTCCGAGTTGTCCTGTGAGTGGGAGGGAAAAGGGGCTTTTCCAGTTCGCGCTGTTCGATAAGAAGCGACGCGAGGTTTGTTTTCGTCTCTTTTGTTTGCGGGCGCTCCGAGAGAAGCGCTCTCTCTCTCTCTCTCTTTCTCTTCTTCTCAATACACTTCCTCAGAGCGACTCCGAGCGCGCGCACGCGGCTGTGTGGCAGCTCCGCGTTATGGTCACGCAGTAAATCGCCCTTTAGCCCCGCCCACTGCAAGAGGGAGGGGACTGTAACTTGCTGCACAGTAGGTAGTCGTGTTCTGCTGATGCTCTGGATCACTTATAATTACAGTATATGCATGTGTATGTACATGATCAATCAACATAATGAGGTGTCTAAAAGTTTGCACACCCCTTGCTGAATTGATTACTTAGCCCACCCTTATAGCAGCATGCAACCTCTTTCCTAAGAACTGCTGCTCTTTTGTTGTAACGGTAAACAATGTTTCCTGCTTAGGATCATTCTTTTGTTGCGTGGTAAACCCATATTTTAAGTTTCTTTTGCTGGAGTGAGGGAAAATGGAGGTCAATTTTTAGTTGTGTTTTAGTTGTGTACTTTCTTATTCATTATTTTTTATTAATTAATAATCTTTTTTCTTTGTAGCCGAACATTCAGAAAGACTAACACATCTTCGGGAAGATATAAGGTGTTCTGCCCCATGCAGGGGAAAAAAACAGGAAATCAAAAGAAGTGGCTCATCTGTGGAAAGGAGTTCTACTGTACATTTAGTTTACAGATTCTGATACGGCCACACATGACAGTGTTCTAAAGCCTCATACACATTAACCCAAGTCAGTCTGTAATGAACCTGGCTAGAAGATGTGTAGTGTACGGCTGTTCTTGTGTTTGCTATTGACACAAAAGTCAAAGAAAAGTTCCTTCCAATCAGGCCTCTCCAAAGATCTCCATCATTACAACTATGAACTCCGAATTCCTCCATGAGCACTATGGGCTTATTAGTTACCCTCTTAAGCACCCACTCCAGGAAGGCTGAACAATCTGTTCCGCTATTTGGTGCATGTCCACAAACAAGAACAGTTTCCCTTCCTGAGATTTAAATTCTCATCAAATTAAAACTTTTTTCTACTGAAAAAAAAATCTAACTGCAAGACCATCACCTTGGAACTGGTGAGTATCCCTATGCCGGAGTAGGAGAGAGGCTACCATGATCAAGAATGTATAGTACCAGAAACTTTAATGTGTGTGGTATAAAACTGACTATATCTAGTCTACATCTAATAAAATTTTGTTTCAAAAGAATAGCTAAGATTATTCATCATATGCTGGCCACCTGACATGCATTGCACCTGTCCCCCATCCTTTCTCTTGCAGGAGGGGAGTCTGACCAGGTTACATGGGCTGTCAACAGATGCCTAATTGCAAACACAAACCCTAGGCCTGGCTAAAGGCGTGTGTCCTTGTAACAGGCAGGGGTGTTTTTGTACCTTTTACTAGCTATAGTTACATTTCATGCTTTGTCTCTTTAGGTTAATAATAGAAACTGCAGGATTCCTCCCATAAGTGTCAAATAAACACATTGACAATGTTAATATTGTTCTGCAAAATCTTTTGTTAAATAACCAATTTACTATTAGACTTAGGGTTAGCAAGGATACTTTACAATTAAAATACAACAGTGATTTGTCAGGTACTGTAGCTGACACTACTGTCAGAGTTGTTATAAAGAATCAAAAACACCTTCTGACCAATCAGATTAGAAAGTCAGATCATATAACTACATGTTTAAATACAGTATATACAGCTGTGGGGCCAAAAGTATTCAAACAAAAGTGTAATTTAAAAATGAAAATGATATTTTCAATTATTTCTAATAATTACAATGTAATAAGAATTATGTATTTTATGCAATCAAATTGCTATCCAACAATCAGTATTTAGCATGGAGTCCTTTATTCTTCAAAACCTTCTGAATCTGTCTGAGTCATTCAGTAAAGGGCATATAATCTATGGCTTCTTGCTTGCTTCTTAAAGATTTTCTTTACCAGTGAATGCTTTTGGATGCTTCTGCCTTCTTCACCAACAGTTTTCTATTGACTTTAGGTACCGAAATGACCCAGACCGTGTCTCATAGTGCTGAATACCATTATCACATAGGCAGCTTCTTTTTTTTCTTCTTTCCGCTAATTAGCAAAACTTTTCAGCCAAATATGCTAGATCTAATTTGTGAGAACTTGTTTTGTGCACAGGAAGAACTAATAGCTGACAAATGTTGTATTAATACTTTTGGTCACCACTGTATTTGTGTAAATAAATAATTTTGTTGGATACATAAAACTTTATTATATAACGCACAAATCTGTTTTACTCAGATTGCATTCCTTAAAACTTCTTTGTCAAACTATTTACTGCACAATGCGCTATATACAATTATACACTACTGAGCACTACTACTGTATAAACAATGTTTAATTGTACTGTAACATGTCTAGTGTACGTAAATTGATCTGATAAACTAAGCAATACAAAGAATATAAAAAATTACCATGTACGAGTGTCTATCTGGGCGGCAGGTGGTATAGTGGTTAGTACTGTAGCCTCGCACCTCCAGCGTCGAAGGTTCGGTTTTTTGATGGATTGGCATCCCATTCGGGGGTATCCTTCATAGATCCCTGAGTCCCCTGTGATAGACACCATTAAACCTGTGCCCTATACAGCATAAGCGATATAGAGAATGAGGAAGAGTTTGTGTCTATCCAAGAAGCAACAAACAGGTTTACATATAGACATGATTTTGTAAAAAAAACAAAAAAACAAGCAAATAGCATGCAATTGCTGTTTATTTATAATACTGTGTTGTAAGAAAATTGGAAGTTCTGAGTGCATAAAGTTACTTGTTAAATAACATTTCATTAAGGGAAATATTATGAATCATCATCACATTTTATAGGTCTTATAATTTTGTTACATTTTATAATGTCAGTATATAACTGTATATGACAGCATATAACTTTCTCTATGGTGTGGAGTAACTGGAGTAAAGATAACTACAGTATCTACAGTACAACATATCAGCTATCATTAGCAGGCCTCTGTATTCTGCCTTGGTTAGCATATTCCTGCCTTTAGTACCACAACTATTTAAAACATAAAGAGAAGGCAGTTGAAAGCAGTGAACACAATAAATTAATATGACAATAAAAGCCTTAAGTAAAAATAAAAATTTTGGTTCAGCAAACAAATTCACATTATAAACACACCTTGTCAAGAAGTAACATATTGCAAAACTATGCACAATTAATCATAAAATTAACCTGAATGGATGATTCAGGAGCTTAAGCTGATATGGCGGTCTAATGGTCAGCACAGTGTGAACCCTCAACCTGGAGGCCTCACAACTCCAAGGTATACAGTGGCGGGGTACACCCTGGACAGGGTGCCAAACTATCGCAGGGCACAATCAATCACACACTAATTCACGCACTATGGGCAATTTGAGGAACATCAATCAGATTAGGCTAATTTACAAATTACTGTAGGCTAATTGAAGTTTACAAATTGCCGGTAGCGTGTGAGTGAGTGTGTGCTTGTGTGCCCTTGCAATGGATTGACACCCCAAGTCATCTGGCATCAAGTATAGAGAAAAGTTGAGAGAGAGAGAGTGAATGAATTGAAATGTGAAAACTGCCATTTTTATTATATGCAGGATATGGCCAAACATCTGTCTGTGACAACCATATTTGTATGTTGAGCGTATTTCAAAACCATGGCCAATAAAAGATAGTTTGTCCCCTTTCTGTCGCTATAATAGCCACCACCCTTCTGGGAAGACATACCACCTGATGTTGGAACATGGCTATGGGGATTTGCTCAGTCAGCCACGGAAGCATTAATGAAGTTGGGGACTGAGGTGAGAACACCTGGTGTAGTGGGTCTCTCAATTTCAATTCATCCAACACAGAGGGTTTTACTTAGGGTAGAGATCAGGGCTCTGTGCAACCCACTCTACACAAACCTTCTACATCGATCTTGGTAAACCAAGATTGGTTTCCCATGCTCCTCCTCCTACCACTCCCATCATGCTGGAACATGTTGGGCCTCTTACTTTTAGTAAAGAGAAACTGCATTGCTACGTCATACAAATACATCCAGACTTCTTCGAACTTTATAACAACAATTTGGGTCCATATATGGGTGTGATGCTCTGGTGTCCACAAACTTTTGTCCATATAGTGTATCATTCACAATTAACCACAATAACTGTCTCATGAAAGTATTGGCGATCAAACCACTGCTACCTAGGTTGCATCTATTTATTTCTTTACCATACTTATCATACACTATATGGGATGCATACATAAAAGTAGGCGGACACCTGGGGACGCCTTCCCCAAATTATTGCCACAAATTTGGAAGCATACAATTCTCTAGGAAGTCTTTGTATGCTGTATGATTAATTTTTTATTATACTGGTAATCAGCAACTGGATCTAAAGCAGCATGATAATGCCCCCTGTGCACAAAGTTGATTTGGAAGAAGTCAAGTGGCTGACAGAGAGCCCTGACCTGAATGTACTTGGAATCCCGATTGTGCACAAGGCCTACAACATCAGTTCCCAACTTCACTAAAAACTCTGGTGAATGACTGCATTGCATAAATCCCCACAGCCACATTCCAAAATCCAGGCCAAACTCCACATTAATGCCCATGGCTTGGAATGGGTTTTTCAAGGACATACGGGTGTGATAGTCTGGTGTCCACATACTTTTGTCCACATAGTGTATAATAAAGTTTAACAAAAACAATACATACATAACTGTAAATGACAACAGTTTAAAAACTTTAACCATGTCCACGGTGCCTGTAAGACCAATTTCTCTCTTTTGCTCTAATCTCTTTGCAATTATCTCCTTCAACTACTGAAAGACTTAATTATTAGTTCACTATAATAAAAAGAAATTGGATAGTCATAACAAGGAAAGCTGCCAGTATAAAATAGTGCAGTGTTGCTATAGAATTTACATTGGTAGACATTATATTACAGTACATTGCTCTACATCCTATTTGTGCTGCTGGGCAGCAGTTCTTGGAAACATTAAGGAACTTTTGAATGTTGAGTTGTCTAACTGATTGGACTTGAAGATGTTTTGGGTGTTTTATAGATGTTTCAGGTTTATTGTCACAGTAAAGAAACATGTTTCCTCCATACAATTAAATTCTTCCTTTGCATATTCATAATTCACAGTTCAATGTTTGTTTGCAAGTAGTTGGTTTTCACTGTAGCCAAGCAGAAACGAACTTCGACAGTCAGTTAAAGGCCAAGATTAGGTGGTGGCCTTGTTTGAAAAAGAACCTGCAGCCAAACAGGGCCTCTGCAGATAAGACTGGGCACCCTTAGGGCTCTTTGGTCATAGGGGTTTCTTTGATGCAGCCCATTGGACTGTAATTGAGCTTGATAAGGACTAGGACCTGACTCCGGACCCCAGATCCTACCCTGATCAAGCATTCATGGAATGCTCTGAACAAATAATTTCAATCCACTGGAGCCACATCTTGCAACCCACAGCACCTAAAGGTCCTGGTGCCAGACACAAGAGTGTAAGCGTACACCTCAGAGGTCTCGAGGAGTCATGCCATGAAGGGCCAGAGTTGCCCAGGTGGCACAAGGGGAGCCTACACAATACTGAGAATGATGTGTTGCGTTCTAATGTTGTGGCTGTTTAGTGTTAGTACCTCCACCCAACTGGTCTGCTTGCCACCACCCATAATTGTCAGTTAATAGTCTTGCCAGCTCGATTTCTCTCAGCTCTTCATAGAAACTGGCAAGATCAGACCTGTTCCAAAAGTCTGCAAAGTAAGTCATCATCAAACTCACGGTTTGCTAGGATGACTGCTGGAAGAGATCCAAACACCAATTTGGTTTTGTACCAAAACACAACCGTAAAGAGGCCTGGATGGCCAGGTGTTTGCCTGCAGGGTGAACCTCTGATGCTATGTCACACTGGACATCATGAGTCTCAGTGACTCATTTACATCTATAAATGAGGAGTTAAAGGGGTCTGAAGATGACTCTCAAGCAAGAGAAATGATCAGTGTAATGATAAACATTTGGGAACAAAATGGAGACAAGCTCAGAAATTTTGATTGACACTACCATCCTAGAGATATCAAACGCCTCTACAGAACGACATTAGGAATTAATAGAGAGTTAATTTCTCATTTCTCATTTTATGTAAAACAGATTTTTTTTTAATGTATAATGGCAACTTTGATAATTTCACTCAAATAAATTAAATATGTTTATTTTCCAGCTATAGCTATGTTCTCTGGTGCTGGCCAGAACATAACACATAAGTGCTGCATCGCTTCATTTTAGCCTCATTTTTTGTAAGTTAAGTTGTGAGTGAATAGCCTGCACTTTATATCACTCTAATAATTGTATAGTGCTTAAAACATTTGTGCCTTTTTCCTAACATTGTTATTTATTAAAAACAAGATCA
This sequence comes from Clariallabes teugelsi, assembly GCA_030014215.1. Taxonomy (NCBI): domain Eukaryota; kingdom Metazoa; phylum Chordata; class Actinopteri; order Siluriformes; family Clariidae; genus Clariallabes; species Clariallabes teugelsi. The sequence goes on along the minus strand of JAQMYG010000038.1, from coordinate 26,103,549 downwards.
GATATAATTTGCTTTCTTTAATGTCAGCCCTTCAATAACAATACTTGACTTATACAGGAACATTTCTATTTGCAGAACAAGTAAATCACAAAATACATACATTTATATCAAACAACCCTAACAACATTTAAAAAAAGATATTATTATAATAATATAAAAAATAAAATAAATATAATATAAAAAATATTTTTATAAGATATTAAATACTGTGCAATCTTTTTTCCTGTAGGTATCCAGAGTTGAGTATCTACAAGCAGACCATAAATACAGAGGGCTACAGAGATTACTCTGCCCTCTAGTGGATGAAAAAAGCAAAACGTACAAGCATAGAATTACATTTATAGTCGTGGCAAGAATAAAAAGAAATTGTTGTAGAAATTGTATGATTATTAAAAAACAGATGTTTTCTGTCATTAACCAATGCAAACAACGATGCAAACTTCTGTATATACTTTCATTACAATTAATTTAATTCTGCAATGTTATTGTGTATAGTCTGCCCTGAGTTCAAGGGTCCTACCGTTCCCTGTGACATAAAAATGGACTGAATCAACAAAGATAAACTTGAATGTGGTTGCACTTATTTGTACACTATTATAAACTATATATTTAACATGGCTAGAATGTCTTCTTCCCTATAGGACAGACTCATCATCATCATCATCATCATCATCATCATCTATAACGTTTTATCCTGTATACAGGTAAGACAGACAATATTCTGAAGATTGTATTCTTGATAAAATTGTGTGAACTATTCATGAAGTTTAATCATTACTTGTAAGAGATTGCTCAAGTTAAAATCTCCAATATCATCAATGACCATCAATAATCCAATTTTTAAAAAAAAGCTAACCCCAAATTCCCTGCTGTGAAAACCCTTCATCATTTTGTGAACAACATGCTGCATTCATAATACAGCTTTGTTCCCTTCAAATAAAAGGTAAAAAAAACACTCCCCTGATTAAAATGGAGGGAGTTACATTCTACTTATTATGCATTACTCAACTCACACTCATTCACCTTCTGTTTGTTCCTCTGTAAGTCCTGAATGAGTCACTTGGGTTACTACAGTCTTCCCACAACCCTGCTCGACAAAGAGCTAATTTAGCATTCCACCACCTCGGCATTTGTTCAACCTCTTGAAATGATTTGTAATGAAAGCCGACTCACAAGACATATTGAGTTTTAAAAGCATGAGGCATATCTGACCACTTGCACCCCTCATCACACACTATCTTCACGTCTCTTAAGATGAAAGAAGTCAGCCGTGTGTGGAAAAGGCTACCTGATTACTTGATTTAAACGCAGAGGTAAAGAGATTCACCAGTCTTTTTACTAATTACATATAAAACAAAACTAGCAAAATGCTTACTGGAGCCTTTTTTTCTGGGGCAAAAATAATCATTCTGTAAAAAAAGAATAACTCCTAAAATAAACCGACAGTCTAAAAATTTGCATAAAGCTTGGTGGGAAAAAATGGTGCATTTATTGGATTTATAATTAGAAGTAAATGCTCCCGGGAATAGTGACCCCTGACAGATAGACCTTTCACCTACAGTATTCTGTTCAGTTCCTGAGGCTGTCTCTAATATTGACAAGTGTAATGAGAGCACTCAGACTACAATAGCACTGGCATTCTAAAAGCCCATGGGCCACCTTAGAAAACTCACACACTCCTGTTACAATTGCTGTCACAACACCACACAGGCTCACCAAGGACCAAGAGCCACAAACACATGTGGTTGTGAATAATGTTGCACCTCTGACACTAGTATGTAGACTGCCGGGCCCAAAAAAAATTCCAGTTGGATTCAAACAAGCAAATACTTAAAATCCTTTGACTGGATAACTACTACAGTGTTTAATTTGATTAAACGGCAACCACAGATTATATCACTACCTCTTGAGACTAGACAGTGGGCACTATGCATGATGGGGGCATCGCTTGTATGTGCTCTCCTTCCTACCCTGATGTACTCATCGCACTGGAATAGGGTCAATCTGAATTCATGATTAATAGGGTTACTTAATTAAGGAGTAGCTCAGTGCTTAAGGCACTGGACTACTGATAGTAATGTCCCAGGTCCAAATCTCACCTCCACCAAATTGCCACTGTTGGGCATTTGAGTAAGTCCCTTAACCCTCAACCGCTCAGATGTATACTCACTCATTCACTCATTGTCTATATCTCTTTATCCTGTATACAGTGTGTGTGGGGGGCCTGAAGTCTATCCCAGGAGACTTAGGGCACGAGGCGGGGTACATTCTGGATGAAGTGTAATTCCATCGCAGGGCACACACACACATACATACCCTCACTCACACGCTCATTCACACACTACATGCAATTTGGGAACGGCAATTAGACTAATGCGCATGTCTTTGGACTGTGGAAGGAAACCGGGGTACCGGAGGAAATTCACCAAGAATGAGGGGAACACCATGCATCTCCATGCACACAGACCCGAGGTGGGAATCGAACTCCATGAACACGATGCCAATCCATTGCAGGACACACACACACACACACACACACATCCATCTTTAACTGCTTATCCAAAGTCGGGTCATGGGGGTAGCAGGGAACCCCAAACCCCCCCCCACACACACACAATATACACAATTTGGGAACGCCAATTAACCCAATCTGCATTTCTTTGGACAGGGAGGAATCCGGAATACCCAGGGGAAACCCACCAAGCATGGGAAAAACATGCAAACTCCACTCACAAAGACCAGATGTGAGAATCGAACACTCAGGGCCACAGTGTTAACCACTATGCCATCATGACTCCAGGTCTCAAGTTATGCATCCTAAATTCCTCTTTAAGATTTGTTTTGAATGTTTGTCACCTTCATTCGCATGTCAGTAGAAAAGAGTACATTTCAGAACAATCCTTTGCCATTTAACATTCAGACACTGAAAGAGAGATACAGATATGATTACATTCACATTGCGAGCCTGAAGTGACTAAAATCTGATTTTTTTTTTACCCTAACGTGACACAGACCAGATTATATACGCAGTCTAAGACAGGGCTATAAATACGATACGCAGTCATGCGAGTTGAATGAGGACAGGCAGATTGGTATTTACGTGACGTTTTGCCTCTGTTCATGTGTAGGGCTCTTGATGTCATCAGTCAGCACTGGCAGCTCAGGGATTTCCTATCATTGCTAGCAATAGCTGCTAAATCAGCAAAAGCTACAGTAAGCGTGCGGCTTATTTCCTCCTTCTGGACATCAGCAAATACAACTGCTAACTGCTTGCCATCTTCAAGAGATAAATCCCAAGCATTTTTTTTGTTTATCCATTGTATGAAAAGAATGAGTGGTCACACAAATATGAACCCAGACAAGCAAGCAAAGATGTATCTATGTGCACATACATGCTATTTCAAAGAACAGACGCGTTCACATTAAAGTCTGATAAAAGTCTCTTGTAATGACGAAAGTGAACTGTCATGACCAATCCAAGCTGACCAGAAAATCCATTAGGTTGCTGTTGTTGGGTCCTTGAGCAAGGCCCTTAACCTGTCTGCTCCAGGGGCGTCATATAATGGCTGTCCCTGCGCTCTGACCCCATCCTACTAACATGAAGCTGGGATATGTGAAGAATAAAATTTTTACTCTGCAGTAATGTATATGTGATGAATAAAGGCTGAACTTAAAACGTATAATTAATGGTAATGAACTGAATATAGAATCTGTGCTCCACAGATTTTCTGTAGGTGTGATGACTACAGTATTTCGCAGTACTGTACTGTATGTGTGCAGAGAAAGTCAGACCTTGTAACACTTAACTTTGGTCTGGTTGTGTCAGTGACTCACACCCTCCTGATCCACACTACTTCTCTTTTGTAAGTGAATATGTTATATTGCTGAACAGCCACGTGTTTTCACAACAGCTTATTAATTACTTTAATTAAATTCTAGTAAATGCAATTCTCCAACAAATTGCCATATAGCACTCACATCATTGCACAATATACACACACTCTACAAGCATTGAACTATACTTAACCCATAAGAATTTTTTTTTCACCAACTAAAGTCTAAGAATGGGTCATGGAAAATTCATGAAACTGACCCATAAAAATGTATATGCCACCCTGGTGATCACTAGAACAAACACTTAAGGTTAAGAGAAAATGAAAAAGCATGCAGCCCTAACTATTTTTGAGACCAAAAAATTTTTTTGTTTGTGCACAGAGACGCCATGTTAGCTTTAGAAGAATGGCAAACACACTACTGATTGCATACTGACAGGCTAGTGTCAAAGCCCCTGTCCTCTCAGCTTTGGACTGCTTCTGTACGCGGGAGTGTGCTGATAAGTCTGCTGCCGTATTTAGTAACAAGTAATTGTGAACAACTGGTCAAACCACAAACCACACACTATGTGTATGTGTGCTGTGGGCTAAAGGAACTGTAATCAATACCCGTTATTGGCACTCACATTCTGTCACGAGCTCTCTGTGTTGTCTACTTGTTTGTGAAGAGTCATAAAGTGGTAAGGACTGGCTAGGAAGTAGTTTAATCAGAAGTGTAGCTGCAATCATTTTCTGAGTGATGGTTATTGTCATTACAATTGAAGGTGTGGTCTATGTAATAATGTGTTGTTTCTCTGCTTGCTAGTCTGGAATAAACTGTAAAGTGACTTTGTTTGTGGCATGGTTATTGCTAACAAAAGAAAGTGGTGATGTTGGTCTGTATGGTTAGTATGTCATGATTCTTCACGTATTTGCAAGCAACATTAGATCTACAGAACTCTGAAAAAGTCTTGAGCCACCCCTCATTTCTTCATAGATTGCTTCCAAAAAGCTAGACTTTCTTGCATTTTTAATTGAATATTGAGTAGCAGTTATCCAGACTTCCCAAATGACTTTTTAAGCTCTCATTTTTAGTCCATTTCCTGTACCTGCCCAGGTACAGAAGAATGTTTTTTGTTTCTTAAGCCACAAAGTGAGCTGTGAATGTGTGAAAATGATTCCTTATGCTCCCAGAACCACTGGTTCATAATTTGAGTCCTGGAATATAGTCCTGAGTCATCAGGGAAGAAAAACTCCATTGATGTAATAACCTGGTCATTCAGTACGTTCAGATCATCAGCTGATTTCATTTTATGGCCACATAATGTTTCTGAGTCTAGACCTAACTAACTGAAGCAACCACAGATTATATCACTCTACCTCTAGAGACAATACAGTGGGCGCTATGCATGATGGATGCATCGCTTTTATGTGCTCCCCTTCTTACCCTGATGTACCCATTGCTCTCGAATAGGGTCACTCTGAATTCATCAGATCACATGACCTTTTACATTGCTCCAAAGTCCAATTTTCATGCTCCCTAGCAAATTGAAGCCTTTTTTAAAAATTATTTTTCACTAGCAAGTGGTTTTCTTATGGCCCAGTCTTGTGAGTTCTCATCACATTGTATGTGTATGGAAATGCTCTTACTTTCACTATTAAACACAATTATGGTTTTTACTGTTGATTTTTTCCCCATGCAACTTCACCAAGTGTTTAAATGATCTTCATTCATTATTTTTTTCTGACCACATTTCTTCCACAGAGTTGATGGTTCAGCACTACAGTATCATTCTAGGTTCCACCGTCCCTCCATTTTCAGCACTATCCTTCTAGGTTTAAGTTCAGCACTGTCCTTCCAGGTTTTGATAATGTGTTGAAGGGTTCTTAACCCAGTTCCAATAATCTCCATAGTTGTTTTCTTTGCTTGGTGTAGCCCAATAATTTTAGCCTTCTGAAATGATTACTTTTTTGGCTAGGCAAGGTAGTTTAATTTAATGTGAAGAAATGAGGGTCGGCTAAAGACAGTTTTTTGTTACAAATTTGAAGCATGATTTTTTTTTTCTTGAAGCATGAATGGTACAAATACAGTATACTGTATAAAACAACTATAATGATAATTGCAGGCTAAATGTACTAAAAACGTAATATACAAAACACAGAAAATGGCTTAATATTGTATTTCACTTCGATAAAAGACTTTAACCTTTAAAAATGAAGTGAAATGAAAAAAAAACATTGTTATTTAGTATTTAACTACATTATTCAGAATTAACTATAACAAACAGCATAGCTAATATTTATTTGCTATGAAAGAGGGTCTTTATACAGGTCTGTGATCGAATGGAACATGTTTCTAGTGGTTTAAGGTCAGTGACAGCAGGATGCTGTGCAGAAGACAAAAGGGAGTGGAAAAAAATATCGCAGGTTAATATCTCCACTCGACTTAGACAAGTGAGAACTAACCACTGCATAGCATCAAAGAGCTGGTCGGAAACAAAACAACAACAGCAGCAGCAACACTGAGTATGGTGTTTGGTGTTTTCTGAGTGGACAGAGAGGAATAGCGTAACCTGTGTCCCTGTAGCTAACTGCTGACTAACTGAGCAACTGAGCAAACTTTCTGGGACCTGGGAACTTTCTCTTTAATCTGACCCAGCTGTGTAGGACTTGCCATATGTGTGGGCCTGGGACAGCTTGTTTAAAGTGTGCATAAATCCTTGGTAATTACTTGTGTCAAACTGAACACCAGAGACTTTATATTTATCTGTCACAGTTTGGAGTTTCTCAACCTAAAGCCATATGTACATAATCTTCACTCATCTCTGTGATGAAAAATGACATTAATGTTCCAAAATGATGACTAGCTAATAATGCTGCAAACGGCAGCAACATTACAACAGCATACAGATAAAGATATTAAACACTTTAACCTGATAAATGTACAATAATATAATGACAACAAAGAAATGGCACATACATATCAACATAAAACACTTGCAGTATTTTTTCTTGGAATTATTAATTATTATTAATAATATATAAAAATTTTGCTAAAGGGCAAACATTTGTTACTTAGTGAGAAATTATTATACTATTGTGCATAATAAGTTCGTTACAAATGTCTGCTTTTTTCTCAGCTTTTATACTGCTCTTCTTTGTGCACAAAACCAGAAAATGATACAGATATAAGCATGAACAGAATTGCTTATCAAAATGCATTAACCTCTTTCTGGGTTTGACTAAATACAGAGCAAGACACGATGAAAAGAAACTGAGAGTGTCAGAAACCAATTCTACAGGGTTTGAACCACAAGAATATTTTTCACAACACTGGACTGAAAAGGACCACCCTACACCCACCCTTTTTCCACATCTAGTCAGAAAGTTTCATAACTGTTTTGGTTTAATGCATCGTTAAAAGGAATTACATGTAAACATAGAAAATGTTACAAAATGTATTGCTTAGAAAACTAAAAAAGGAGCATACAGCTGAACTGCACACTTGTCAAGTAACTGACATGTTAAGCAGTCAAAAAATTATAAACAAAATGTAGTTATTAAGAGTAGGGGAAAATGAAACACTGGCCAATTTAGTGTTGGAGGTTTCATGGCTAAATTTGACCAACCTGGAGGCCAATCTTCATTGATTGTACATTCCACCAGTAAGAGCAGAGTGTGAAGGTTTAATTAGGAGAGTAATAGCACAGTTTTGCTTAAAATATTGCAATGCACACAACATTATGGGTGACATATCAGAGTTCAAAAGAGGACAAATTGTTGGTGCTCGTTTCGCTGGCGCATCTGTGACCAAGACAACAAGTCTTTGCGATGTGTCAAGAGCCACGGTATCCAGGGTAATGTCAGCATACCACCAAGAAAAATTAACCACATCCAACAGGTGTAACTGTGGACGCAAGAGGACGCTGTCTGAAAGGGATATCTGGGTGCTAACCTGGATTGTATCCAAAAAACATAAAACCACAGTTGCCCAACTCACTGCAGGATTAAATGTACACCTCAACTCTCCTGTTTCCACCAATACTGTTGGTCGGCAGCTCTACAGGGTCAATGTACATGGCCGGGCTGCTGTATCCAAACCTTTGGTAACTCGTGCCAATGCCAAACATCAGTTTCAGTGGAGCTAGCAGTAAAAATCTTGGGCTATGGACAATGTGAAATATGTATTGCATCTTCACTATCTTTCCCACATCTGGGAGAGTTACGATGTGGAGAAGCCCCAAAGAAGCGTCACACAGTGATGGATCAGTGATGGTTTGAGCTGCAATATCATGGCATTCCCTAGGCTCAATACTTGTGCTAGATGGGCGTGTCACTGCCAAGGACTACTGAACCATTCTGGAGAACCATGTGCACCCAATGGTTCAAACATTGTATCCTGAAGGTGGTGCTGTGTATCAGCATGATAATGCGCCAATATACACAGCAAGACTGGTGACAGAGTGGTTTGATGAACATGAAAGTAAAGTTGAACATCTTCCATGGTCTGCACAGTCACCAGATCTAAATATTATTGGGCCACTTTGGGGTGTTTTGGAGAGGCGAGTCAGGAAACGTTTTCCTTCACTAGCATCACGTAGTGACCTCGCCACTATTCTGCAAGAAAAATGGCTCCACATCCTTCTGGCCACTGTACAGGACTTGTATCTGTCATTCCAAAGACAAATTGATGCTGTATTGGCCGCAAAAGGAGGCCCTACACCATACTAATGAATTATTGTGGTCAAAAACCAGGCGTTTCCGATTCATTGTCCCAATGGGCATGGAGAGCCTTGGGACCCTTGGACTCTGTGGTGGCCATGTGTGAAAATTATGTCTCATGCTCCCTGAATCACTCTGTCACAATTTGAGCATAATAAGCATTTTTATCTTGGAATATGGCCACGCCGTCAGGGAATTCCATTGATAGAAAAACCTGGTAATTAGTATATTCATATAGTCAGCTGATCTTATTTTCAGGTCACATTTAACATCATTTAACACCTGACCAACAGAAGCAACCCATGATCATAACAATCCCCCCACAGGCTTGCACTAGTCATGATGGGTGCATCACTTCATCTGCCTCTCTTCTTACACTGATGCACCCATCTCTCTGGAACAGGGTAAATATTGACTCATCAAACTACATGACCAGCTACACAGCTGTTACAGTAAGTCCCAATCCCTCACGTTCACTTTGCATTGTGTGTGTGGAAATGCTCTTACATTCACCATTAAACATAGCTCTGAGCTCTTTAGTTCTTGTTTTTTTTTTTTTTTTTTTTAACAAGTTGATTTCACCAAATGTTTAAGTGATCCCCCTATCACGCTCATTCAGGATATTTTTCCAACCACATTTCTTCATCAAAGATGATGGTTTACCACTATCCTTCCAGATTTTAACAATGAGTTTTTCAGAGTTTCAGCAATTTCCTTAGTTTTTTCTTTTTGTGAGGCAGGACAATAATTTGATCCTTCTGTATCAGAGTAATATCTTTGCCACATTCACAGGATATGTCTTCTGACATGGTTGGTTAAGAAATGAGAAGCTACTCACTGCATGATCCGCCACGCCTACATCGATCAAAGGATGCAGGCTGCTTGTCAACTTGAAAACTACAGCTGGGGGCAGAGCTTTTTCTTACAAAGCCCCAAAGTTATGGAATAACCTTCCAATTAATGATCGGGACTCAGACACAGTCTCAGTGTTTAAGTCTAGGCTAAAACCCTATTTATTTAGCCAAGCATTTTTGGAAATAGATTTACCTTAGGTAAAGGATCTTATCTATCTTATCTTCACTTCATTGGCTCCCTGTGAAATTTCGCATTGATTTTAAAGTACTACTCTTGACATATAAAGCATTAAATGGTCTCGTGCCGCAGTATCTGAGCGAACTGCTAGTGTCTTATGATCCGCCACACCTACTTCGATCAAAGGGTGCGGGCTGCTTGTCAGTACCGCGTATTATGAAAACTACAGCTGGGGGCAGAGCTTTTTCTTACAAAGCCCCAAAAT
>JAQMYG010000038.1:26068693-26089983 GCA_030014215.1 Clariallabes teugelsi | reverse complement strand
TTTCTTTCATTTTGTGAAGCTGCTTTGAGACAATGTCCATTGTTAAAAGCGCTATATAAATAAAATTGAATTGAATTAAAGGAGCAGATCTGGGGGACTCATGGACGTAGAGTATTATGGTGAACTGGTATGTTTAGATGCTGTTTTCCTCACTCTCATTGATCACTCAGGTTTGTTGATGGTGAAGTGACTGGTCGCTTTACATCTCAGGGAGCCCTCATGTCTGTGCTTCCTTCTGGCTCTCCCTTTTAGTTATTTCCACAAACCAGTGTTTTGGGGAATTAGGGAGAAACCAGTGAATTCAGGGGAAAACCTACATAAATACATGCAAAATTCCACAAAGGCAGCAACCATCTTTGACTGAGCCACTAGTTAATATTTGTCACAGCCATGCACTGAATCATTAGTTTTGTTCAGTTCCTGCTGACATTCTTTGGCACTGCAAGTCACAAAACCATAATGTAGAAAATTTCTACTCTTCCATATTTAGCCATGATGGAATTCATGATTATTATTATTATTACCTGTTTATCTGTATGTGATTTTAAAGAATTTGCTACTGTCTAAAACTGAAATCTTCTGGTAGTGACTTGGATTGGATTCTCTTTCATTTAGCAGAGCAGCTTTTGAATCAGCTTTTTTTAATTTATTTTTTTATTTTATTTCGTCTGTCAGTTTCTTAACCTGTTAGTTCAGCAAATTCTTAATGTCTTAATTCTGCAAATACTTAATCTGTTAGTTGTGCAAATCCTTCTTGCAACTGCATGTATACAGAATCTAAGCCATGCCTCTTGACTCAGTGAATCCTTGAGGTTTATCTTTCCTCTGCAGGTTATGTGAATTCAAAGTGTCCTGTTTATGCACGTTCTGTTAGAACTGGGATTTCCAGCATTTCAATACAGCAATTAGAGGAATTGCTAAAAAATACTTTTTTTAATCACATGCTTGTATATTATAAATTTGTACAAATATCCAGCAGCAGGATCAGGCAAATCACACAATTTAACCAAATATTGTAGGACTCTAAAAAAAATCAATTAAGTGAATGAACTGATCTCACCTGCCTTACTCAAAAGACTAACAGATATTCAGCTTTAGTCAGTATGATATAGTACCTGCAGTACCTGCTGTCCTAGTCTGTCACCCCTACACACAATCACTCAGCTGATCCATAGTGAATAGTCTTCCAATCATCCCTATACATTTTACATAAATAAAGAAATAAACAGCTCAACATATCATATGGACTTACACTATATGTGTATATGGCTAAATGTTTGTGGACACCTGACTATATGTCCTTCTTGAATATGCTATTCCAGATTTAGCCTACTTCTCCACCCTTCTGAGAAGGCTTTCCACAAGCTTTTGGAGCATGACTGTGGGGATTTGCGGATTTGCCCATTCAGCAACAAGAGGATTAGTGAGATCAGGCACCAACGTTGGGTGAGAAAGGCCACTTGAATTCTCTTACTCCAAGCGAATTGTTATGGATTGTTAGTTGTTATAGACTCCTGACATTCTTCACCTTTCATGCACAAGTTTCTTTTTTGCTTGTCAGATATCGTTCATATGTCTCCTGATTAATGATTTAATATTATGAATAGTGGTACTCCTGCAAAATTCAGGAACATAGAGTGTTATGCTTCTAACTTGCAAAATGTTCAACCTCTGACTATGGATACCCCCCACGACAATCAATCAATCAATCAATCAATCAACCAACCAATCAATCAATCAATCAAGAAAGAAAGAAAGAAAGAAAGAAAGAAAGAAAGAGCCCTCAATAATGAATTCTTGTTTAGAAAGTCAGGTCATATTAACCCAGGCTTCACCACATATCACCATGAACACTTATAGCAGCAACAGTAAACAAAAATGCACTTCTTACCTCTTAGATGAATTACACTGTATATGTATATTCATATTTGCTTAAGATCAATCAACATACAAATATATTTGCTTGTTACATCTCAAACACTGATTACACAGTGTACTGTTTTGGGGAAGCATTCATATCACTAACGTTGGATACATTTTTATTAAAAGATGAACTTAAGGACACCCATGTTTTTCACACATTGTAGGTTGAACACATGGAGCTAAAAACAGATATAATTACAAGTTCTGACTTTCCATGTATGAGATCATTCAAAAGCAGTATTACACATGCTGTACTGAATTTCAGCAACTTATTTTAATCTGTGCCAGTTTAACAGAAGCTAACCACCATTAGCTAACCACTATGATGCACAAGCTAAATCTGCTGATCTTTAAAAAAAAATAAATAAATAAACTTGACTTCTGTGCACATGACTCTTCAAAATGAGGGTTCGATACTTTTGCAAAGCATCCTTATTTTTTGTTATCCCATAATAACCTAATACACTGCATGGCCAAAAAAGGCCTAAACCCTAGTATTTCTCTGGACTGCCTTGAGCTTGATTATGGCACACATTCACCATGGCATTGTATCTTGTATTAGAAAGAATTAATATATGAAAAAATTTCCCTCAAGAACCACTCTTTTACAATTTGAGCAAAATGGATCTTGGCTTTGTCATCTCTGAATGTGCCTGTGCCTCCAGAGGCTTGTACAGTGACCACTATGCATGATGGGTGCATCGCTTCATGGATTTCCTTTCTAACCCTCACTGGCATAGAAGTCAACCTGGACTCATCAGATCACATGACCGTTTCCAATGCTTGAAAGTCCAATTTTTCTGCTTGCTACAATTTGCAGCCTTTTTTTCTATGATTAGTCTGACTAACAAGTGGTTTTCTTATATCCACACAGCTGTTTGGTCTAAATCCTGTTCTGAGATCTCATTGCAGTGGGTGAGTAGAAATGCTCTTACATTAACTGTTAAACACAGCGATGATTCCTACTGTTGATATTTTACAATGCAGCTTCTTGTAAAAATTCAAAGAAATTAAAAAATTATGGAAATGTGAATGAAATGTAAGAAAATGTGTATGAACTAAAATGATCAGGTTGTCTCTGATAAGCACGCTGAGGGTGATAGTGGCAAGGAGAAAATGAGTGAGATGACAATAGGAAGAAACACTAAGAGGAACCAGAATCAACAGGGAACCAATCCTAATTTGGGTGATAACAGATGGCAGGAATTTTTTCACAGTCATACTGTGTGTTAGGAGGCTGGAAGTTCAGTATAACAGATAATATGGAGTCCAATTCGTTATTGGAGGCTCAGGTCATTTCGGTCTTGAACTATTGAGCGACTCCAGTCACAAGTTCTCAGAAAACAGCTGTCTGTATCAGCTAAGGCCAGGACTGTCTTTGTGGTAAAGTGGAACCGTCCCAGTCACCACACACATCCCAAGCAGACAACATGAGACGAGATCGCCAACCAGAAGCGGAACACCAGGACGAGTCAGACAAGTGTAGAAGAGAGTGTAGGAAGAGGGAGAGAGAAGGAAAGAGAGGAGAAGAAAAGGAGAAATAACAGTTAGGTCACAGTCACTCAAATCATGTAGTGATTTCCGAACATTGTCAATCATGATTTTTTCCTCGACTAAATTCTTTCTACAAAGTTAATGTTTTATCCTCCCAGGTTTAAATAATGGGCTAGGCAATTCTAAACTTCTCAACAGTTCTAATTTCAGTAATTTCAGAAATCTCATTAGCTGTTTGCAGATCAATAATTTGACCTTTTCTGAAACTGAATATTTTCCAAAACCATGGGTTCATCACTGCAGTTATCCAGTCAACGGCTCTTAAGTATTTTTTTATTTAAATTCAAACAGCATTTTGTTTATTTATCTATCTATTTGTTTGTTTGTTTGTTTGCAAGACAGTGTATAATAAACGCCTACAGATATGAACTTTGCATTGACCTACGTGTAGCATGTAATGTTGCTTTAATTAGTTCCGAATACTAAAAATTCATGACAGTAAATGCGAATTGCACATTAGTTCTGTGTGTATATTTCAGCATGCAGTGTTGGTAAATAAAGTGTATAAACATGTAGTTCTAATACTGTACCAAACACTGCAGACAGAGTGTAAAGGAATGATAGTTGTGATGAAAATCAAGAAAAAAATAATCAAGACCTTTGTCCCTTAAAACGTACACAGACACACATCCAAAATTTTGTCTGGTCAACACTGCTTCTCTGAATTTTTTTTTTTCCACTACCCAAAAACTCAATGACAAAACCCGAGCTGTCAATTGTGGGCACAAGAAGTTGTTTGTGGCACTTCTGAGAACTTTCCATAGACTCTGTGTAATGAGTCGGAAGAAGAGCAGAGTGGCGTTAGATGCCGTGAGCAGATAAATGGAAACCTGTTTTTTTTTTCACACATACCTTCTTTAACAAGGCTTGGTCTTCGTTCGGTCTTGACACTGTTGCACTCCAAGCACAAACTGCTCCAAAGACACTAAATGGGAATTAAACAGAATAAATGCGACTGACCAAAAACCAACCAAAGCAGGACATATTTATTGTAGTGCAGCACTTAATAAACTCACTCCTGGATGAACAGTTTATTTCCAGCAGAGAAACAATTATTTGATCTGTGTTGGAACTTTAACTGATTTCAATAAAGAGTACAAAATTAGATAGCAGTGTTGCTTTAGAATATGCCTTCTCTCTGCAACATCTGTTTGAGATGAGATTCATATTCTTGTGTATGCATTTGTGTGTTTGTGTGGGAGGAAGATGAGAGAATGGAAATTTGGTATGGGGGGATATCAGCTTTGTATAGCTCTTTGGTTAACAACATACTGAAAAGTATTTTATGCATACAGCCATGCAAGCACAGCCTATACGAACAAACAGAATGAGAATTGCATATTATAGTAGTACTAGTATTAGTACTTGATCTTTGTAGAGCAGGAAGGAACAAAAAGCATAAATGAAAAGTCACGAGAGAAGGAAAATGAAAGTACATCTGACCTTGTGTAAGGAGAATGTCATTACTATTAGCTGAACTGACAAATATGTAAATATATTCCTTACTTTTGTACAGTAATTTTTTAAATAAAGATTTAATTAGGTCTCTACAGATATTATACTCTATTTGCATGCACCTAAAAAAAATTAGCAGCCTGGATGTGCATGCGCTTGTACAGTGTCGTGCAGCTGGAGTGGATTTAAACAGTGGTTAAAAATAGACGTGCTACTAAAAGACACTTTACACAAGCTTTAGTTCTGAGCTGGCCTTTACTAACTATAACTGAGCTTTTACATCTTTTTAACTATAGATAAAATGATTAGGGTTGTGTGTTAGGTAACGTAAGTGGTTAGGTAGTGTGCTGATATAAATCTTGAACATACACTGGGTGTTAAGAAATGGCAGTGCTTTAAGTAAGGAAAAGACAGTTTTATACTTGCATCTGTGCTAGGATATGGTTTTAGGAGGGGGTAACACACAAGCATGAACATGACTAATATCACCTCCTCAAAGCCCCACAACAAAAACATGGTGTGAAGTGTTACCTTTGTGTACGTGTGCCAGAACGAGGCTAGTCACATGATGCAGGCACGAGTTCCGGGCACTGAAAAACTCTTCTTTGTTATTAAAACAAAGGCTAATTAGAGAGTATTTCTTTTTTTGTACTAATGCAACTAGATGCTGTTGTTATAGTGGATATACCCTGTAAGTTCAGTGAATAACCACCCGCCAACAGTCGCCCCTCCACCGCCACCACAAAATAAATAACAGCTGAAAACATGTACAGGAAACAGTGTTTTTTCCACTTTGAGGGGCCCAGTGACACTGACCTTAGTGTAAAGACATGTAGTGAGACTACGCTGTAAGACCCTCTCCTGTGTTGCTCAAGGCTTTCGGCAGGAAGCTCAGGTTTCCTACTGTATCTGCAAAGAACCTGGGAAAGAGAAGAGATATGGCACTGTTTAGACACTCATTTTAATATTATTAAGTAAATATCATAAACACAATCATTTTACCTTTCATTGAATATTGAAACCGCTCGTTTCCAGTCTGTTTTATGCAACACTACTAGAATTTATGCAACACCACTATATATTTCTATTCATTAATAATTACTGTTAAGTTACTGTTTCTAACCTTTGTCAATAATATGTGAGTTGTACCTAGCCAAAACAGACACATTTGTTAACATACATTTGTTATGTAGGGTTTTTCATAGACTACAAAACTTGTAATCTATGTGATTAAAATTTAGACCATTTGCTTTTAAATTAGATTAAGCAAGTTAGAAGTTTCTCTGAGCAAATCAGGGCCTTGTTAAAAAAAATAAACAAGAGTGGTGTCTAGGTGCACCTGAAACTTAACCTCACGTCCTTCTAATCTCTAACCGAGTACCCTGATATTACCACCATTTTCACCAACAGTAGTAAACTTGGTGTCAATTGAAGTCCTTTGCAAATAATGTTGTAGCATGTAATGACAACATCGGGACCTGATGGTTCTTAATCGGGTTCTGTTGGAAGTGAGCACCAAGCTTTTGCCAACCTCCCTGGATTACTGGATCAAAATTTCAAGACCCACCACCTATACTGTAAATAAAACATCCAAAAAGGCACAAAAAGCCACAACATCCCCCACTCTCCTTTTCCCCCAATTTAATGACCTATCAAAACACACCGTGGAAACAAACTGGCAAATGACACATCGTTTCAATCTGCTGCTGGAAATAACTATTTGCCCTCTTACACATACATAAGATTACCAACCCCCAAAGACTGGCTAGCGTCTCTATGATTAACATGCTTGAAACATGAAAACATGATTAACATGAAAGTATGTCATCTCACACCCAGAGAGTATGGACAGTTTTGCTCCCTTGCCTCGTAGCTAGAGAAGAAATGTTCGTGATTCCTGCATGTATATATATATATATGTGTGTGTGTGAGTGTGTGTGTGTGTGTGTGTGTGCTTTTAATTACTTCATAAATACTTCATAATCCATCACTAATAGAAAAACAAAAGCTCGTTCCACACAACAGCCATGACCTTTTGAGGTCAGCTAATGAACATAAAAACATTTACCTGCATACAGTATATTGTACCTCATAATGAAGAAAATCTAAATGTACAAAAGTAAGAGCTAGAGTTTGAGTATGAGCTCTGAAGCAGTGTCTAAAACTGTCTATAAATATCTCCAATATTATACTACCGAGCGTGAGGGAAGCATAAGCTTGTACTGTGAAAGCAATACCAAATAATTGTATAGATGCCAATAATTTTAAAACAAGCATTTAGGGGAAATGCACGACAAAGCAAAAGGTTATGTTAAAATGTAACTATTCAACTCAATTCAATTAGTGCTTTTAACAATTAATACTGTTGCAAAGTAGCTTTACAAAAAATAAAAATGGATATAAATTAAACCCCATATAAATGAAAAAGTAAAAAAAAAATAAAATAAAATAAATAAATATATATATATATATATAATGATCAGATTGTCCCTGATGAGCAAGCTAGGGACGACAATGGCAAGAAAAACTTCCTGAGATGCCAAGAGAGGAACCAGACTCAACAGGGAACCCATCCTCATTTGGGTGATATCAGATAGATATAGCAGAGATTGCTTGTCATGCTGTGTTGTGTTATGAGACTGAAATTCCAGTACAATTACAAAGGAGATCCCTCCATGCAAGTATTACTCATTACAACTGTTATTCATTTTACATTTTTCCAAGAGCACCAAAACATACTCAACACTCACACACACATTAAAACTTTGTTCTGTTAGATCTGATGAGACTATTGACCCGAACTGACCTGGGCTCAAAATCTGTAAATAAGAATGGGAACAAATACCCCAAAACATTTATACGGCAGTAAAAAATTGGGTAAAACCCAAAGTCCATAAAATTGTATGACTAAACTCCAGTCCCACACGGTTACAATAGCAAGAGTGAGAAAGAGCAAAGGAGTGACTGTGGGGTTACCAAATTAACAATAATAATAATAATAATAATAATAATAATAATAATAAGCATCTCTAACACTTTTTCTTGCAATGTTTTGGCACACAACCTGCAATTCCATTAAGGGTGCTTTCAAATATAAGTACACTTTTAAAGGACACAAACTAAGCATGTTGTGAGCACAGAAATTAGTGTCAACATTGCTATAGTGTGGTATATTATAGCATACAAGTGCACATGAATTTTCCATTCAAGGGGCTTCCCATGAAGGTGTCTCATTTGAACCCTATATTTCACTGAAAACGCCCCCTCATGATGACTGGTGTTCCACCATTTCCTCCTTGAAACATCTGCACTAATGTTTTGTTCTTTCCTTTTTCCTTTTTATCAAATTATAGAAATAAAAACTTTTTTTTTCTTCCTAATGCCATCATGCAATAAATTACTTTTCCACAGCTTGGTGAGAATGGCTATTTTAGTGATGGGAAAGTGTCTGTAATCTAATTGCAGCAGAAATATTTAGTGTGTCTTCAGTAAGGATGTGAAAAGAGATCTTATACTCGAACACTTATGTGTATGGGCATTTCATCACTACGTTCTGTTTTACCAGTCTAAAAAAAACACATAAAACCCCCAGACCTGATAAGGTCAGCAGTTATACAAGATCACTCCTGTTATATCAGCACATGCCGCAGTGTATTCAATACCACACCAAAACATCTAACTTTCCCCTTGGATCGTCAGTAACTATCATTAGCTCAATTCTCCCCGGAAGGGTTTCTTTAACAAGCCACAATTTTCTGTGTTTTCTGTTTTAGAGATTTCATTCGCTATAGTAAGATCATGAGTAACCACAGTGTGCTGCTGTACTATCACTAAAATAAAACAGAAAACAAAAAATAACCCTAAGCAAAGTGTGTTTGCAAAGAAAGCCTTGTGATTTAAGCTTCTCTCCTTTTTTGCCTCTCAATCAGTGGTTGTTAAGAAACAGCATGTGGTTTTAAACATTTTGATGGTTTATTTGGAGATTAAGTGGTTCATCTGCTTTGTTTGACATAAATTTACCTGGAGCATGACCATAATGTCTCCGTCAGAAGTTGCAAAGACATCCGAGTTACACATCAGAGAGGGGATCCTGTTCTCTATCATGGAGCAATAAATTGGCTAAAATGAGGATGTGGTATTGTGTATTGCTATATACTCTTAATATTACAGTTATATAAATATATTTGCTGTGTGCAAACACACACACAGACACAGATTATATTACTGCGGTTTTCTTACCTTTTTATTTCACGTCTTGTGTGGTGGGAGCTCAGAAAGCTTAAATGTCAAATGGTAAGAGTTAAGAAGCACATTGCAGTGTGGTGCACTGTTCAATTCACTACGGGGGTGCAGTTTTGTGGTTTTCCCCTGCTTTTCACACTGCACGGTGCAAATACGTACAAGCCATAAAGATGTCTGTCTTCAGATGTACCTGTAATATACATTAACATTAAATTATACACGAAATCCAAAAAACAAGAGTTTTGGTCCATCCATGAAAATATATGTCAGAGCTGCCCCCTAGTGGTTCTTAAGTCCCTCTGGTTCTGTCTGACTCGCCCTGTTGCCCCACTTCTGGCTGGAGGCCCTCTGTGGTCTGCTTGGGATGCATGTGGTGACTGGGGATTTTACCATGAAGACGGTCCTGGCCTCGACTGATGCAGACAGCTGGTCTCTGAGGACTTATGACTGCAGTCACTCAATAGTTTGCTACCTGAGCTTTAACTTAAATACCTCTCCTGTGATACAGAACTTCCAGCCTTCTAATACATGTATGTCTGCAAAACAATCCCTTCTTCTTCTTCTTCTTCTTCTTCTTTGTATTTTGGCTGTTGCTATCTGTTATCACACAAATGAGGATGGGTTTCCTGTGAGTCTGGTTCCTCTCAAGGTTTCTTCCTACTGGCATGTCTGGAAGTTTTTCCTTGCCACCATCATCCTCAGCTTGCTCATCAGGGACAATCTGATTATTTTGACTCATAAACATTTTCTCACACATTTCATACTGATTTCTATTTTTCTTTTCTCTAAAGCTGCTTTGTGACAATGACCACTGTTAAAAGCACTACACAAATAAAACTGAATTGAATTGATTTGAATTGAATTGAATTGAATTGAATTGAATAGTGGCTCATCTGGTGAAAACTCACCTCACTGAGATTTGGGATCTTGAGATCTTCTGAATTCATGAGATTTATGCCTTGTTTTAAGAGTACGCATGGCTACACACTGCTTAGATGAGGTGTTGGGATTCCTCTCTTCCCAGTCTGGGCACCATTAAGATATAGACCATACTTTGTAAAAGTACTGAGTATGGGTGCTCTGGTTTCCTCCCACAGTCCAACAGCATGCAGCATAGATAAAGTGGCATTCCCAAATAGCCCATAGAGTGTGAATGAATGTAGGTGTTAGTGTGTCTGTGTGTGTTTGTGTGTGTGTGTGTTTGTACTGTGTACTGTACTGTGTACTATAACTGTGTGTACTGTAACGTCCAGCTAGTTAGGGATGCCTTAGGTACATCCTAAATAGCGGGACACTTCAGTTTGTCTTTAATAATATGATGTGAGTGCTTTATCAGAAAAGGGTGTTGATACTGGAAAATTTTAGGATAACCTTCATTTTAACTAGATCAGATGCTAAATTGCTAATGGAAATTCATTTTAAATGACTGCAGCAACAAAGGTCTGAGACTGTATTGTGTGTACAGGAGCTCAGCTGCACTCATCATGCCTTTGGTACACTTGCATCATTCCTGTAGACAGGTCACATTGACCCAAATGCTGTACACTTTGAGGCCAGTCACTAGCGTCTGTAGATCCTGCCTCTGACACAAAGCCTCATCCATCACCTCTGGGATATGTCTACACACAAAAAACATCTCATATATTGTAACGATGCTTTAGAAATGACGAAGATGATGATGATGAGTATGATTGGTGTTGTTAATAACTCTACCACAAATTTAGACATAGTAATAAAATTGAGATGTTTGTATTATTGATACTAATGGATCAGTGATGTCATGATGTTTACGATAAACTGAAAATGTTATCTCCTGCAAAATGAGTTACAGTGGGCAAAATTTCAAGTGAGCATTATCAACTGGAAATGCTCTGTACTCTAGCTTCCTGAACCTCATCACAGCTCAAAGCATACCAGTAAATCACAGTTAAAAATTTTTTTTATAACAAACAAAAGTAATAAAACTAATTAATAAAACAGGCTAGTTATTAAAATATTTGAAAATCAAATGCCAAAGAAAATGTGTTTACCCTTTTAAGATATTATTAATAATTGAAAAAAAATTTTCCTCTAAAGCTACAATGACATGCTGCTGAACTTTTGGCTCCGAGTGTATCTGTGTTCTGTGGTATTTCTCAGAAAGACTACTGAGACTGAGGTATGCTTGCAGGAGCTGAAAAACTAAGACAGAAGAACCCCTTACTCTACAAACCAAACAACCAATAAATTATAAAAGAATATGCAACATCTTTTTTGTGATGATATATATAAATAAGTTTATATAATAATGATGAATATAATGATTTAGAAAGAGCTTGTTGTGCTGCATTGCTAAGAAGTATGGATGGGAATCACCAGGGATCACCCGATCCAATATCATCAGAAAACGTAGGTGACGATTCATTTTGTATTGCCATTCTGTAAGAAAAAATATCCTGATTTTTTTTCCAGATATTTTTCAAAATAATAACTAGGTGTACCTGCAACTTTATTTGGTGGAATTTAATTGCATACGCATGTTTTAAAAAATGTCCAGTGCCATCTGTTGAATTTTGTTGAACTTTGTTGAATTTCGTCTGTTGAACTAAAATTTTTACTTGTTACCCTGAAGTCCGTGAAACGAAGGTGTGAAATCGCGCATTTTGCACACTCATGCAAATTATAGTAGTGTTTACATGATGTGTGCACAAACAGACAGACAAAAATTCCAAAAAATTACTCATTTTATGTCCCAAATTATGTTTTTGCCAAAATCTTTAATGTACAGTGTTGCAGTTTTTTTTTATTATATGTATAAATAGACTTATAGATTTGCTCCTACCACATGGGCAGCTGTGCTGTGTGAGTAGTTTAGAGTTTGCCACCTGTAGGATTATAGAGGAATGGCAACATTTTACAACCTTATATCCAAGCATAAACATTTATTTAATGTCAGTGGGGTGATACATTTATTGTTACAAATCTGAATCATGATACATTACTGAATTTATTTTTTTCTACTATGTACAGGGGAAAAACATAAAATATCTACTGTACATTGTTTTCCCTGTTATCTGAGTCTGGTACTCAAACATTTTATCCGCATCTTGCTCTTTAGGTCCAAACTGTAATAATAATAAGAATATCTTCTATTGCCAATTTTAAAACAATCTGAACTAAAAAGTAAAACAAAACATTTCACATAAGGAATGATGCCTCTGGATTCAAACTTTTGGTCCAGCCCGTAAATTCATCATTTTAGTTAAGTCTTTATTGTGTCACATAAATATTACTGTACAGTGAAATTCTTTCTTCAAATATCCCGGCCTGGGGGGTCAGATAGGGTTAAAGGCCTTGATCAAGGGCTCACAGTGGCAGCCTGGTGGAACTGCCCCTAATACCCTTACCGTTAGATCATGTGGGCCCATGGAATGTTATTTATTTAGAGTGTTCAAATTCACAGAAATTTCTTTATTACTAGAAGTAAAATATAAGTAAATATAGTCCTCTCCTCCACTCAACAATTTCATCCCTGCTTTTCTTCTCAACATTATTAGATGTAATTTTAAACTCTGTCAGACATTATCCACTCCATTTTCCTTTTTTTAACCAGTAAACATGGGGCATTCAAACTTTTGCAAACAATTTGCTTAGTTGCAACAAACCTTACAAAAGTTACAGAAGTGAATTTGCGACTGCGTGTGCTCTGCTGTGGTGGACTGTCAGCTTCGTGTTCATGTGTGTACGTGTATGTGTGTGAGGATGTGTTTCACTAAGATATGGTGTCAAAACTGAGACGCGTGCACCTGTTGCCTCTGAAGCACCGCAGGCTCTATCTCTAAATCTACTTGCTGCAGGTGGCTTTCCCACAAGACAGGAGTGAAGAAGGGCCAAGTGGTGGATGTGTGTTAATGTGCGGCTGGTTCCACTGTGACAAGGTCTTGACCTTTTTTGTGTATGACTTATAAGCATGACATTCTCACTGAATAATCCTTTGTAACTTTTGCGCCTGATTTTTCCAAGTAGTCGTATGCTTTTTCTTTTTTTTTAGAAACAATAGCAGCCAGTACATGTATGGCAAGTTCTCCAGTAGCAGTGTGTAAACTCATGGAGCTCCTAAAAATCAAAGTCAGTGCCAAGGCAGGTTCATTAAGTTTCTGACTGAGGTTTAAACCCATGTCAGCTCTGACCGTTAGCTAGACCACACAGGAGATGACACCTGTACCGAGTGTGTGTGGGTATAATCAGGGGAAATCCTCTAAGAGAAAGCCCCTACCACACACACTCGCACACACACACACACACACACACACACACACACACACGCACACACACACACACACACACCATGCAGAGTTTGTTTTTCTGACATATATTTGGTAACATTTTTAGATTTATATACAGTGGTGGCCAAAAGTATTAAGACAACATATGGCATGTATTATAGTTCGCCCTATGCACAAAACAGTCACGTCATTAATTAGCTCTCGTCTACCTGGCTGATGAGTTCTGCTTATTTGTATCAGCTAGTTTAGTTATCAGATAGAATAAATATATGGACTTTTACTGCAAATTTCTGTACATAAACTTCAGGAAGCAGTCAAACCGGCATGGATTGAGAAAGAGGAGTGACACCAGACAGTACTGCAGACATGTTACTGGGACTTTATGCCCGGTCCGGATCCAGCAGGATTTGAAGAATAAAGGGCTTCATACTAAATGCTGATTGTAGTATAGAATTTTCATTGCATAAAATAACAAAGTATTCTTATTATCTTGATTGTCATTATTTTACTGAATGTCATCAAAATATCGGTCTGCGCTTTAATCTCAATAAGTATAAAGATACATAACTTTCATACAAAGCACTTAATTATTTCTCAGGACTGTATTTCTGGTCTAGAAAATGTAGGTTTACACCCAGTTTTATCTGGTTCTGCTACCTCGTCAGGGCAATCTAGTGTTGACATTCAGAAACTCAGACACATAGACATGCATTTTATTTATCCTCAGCATGAGTTTAAGTCTCACTGAGCAAGAACAATGAAAGCCTTGGTTTAATTCGCTTTACTTCCACACTAGATATTTGAGGCTTTAAGTGAAGCAATCAAGATTGTTGCCTAAAAGACTTCAGGAGATAAACCTCTTCCACTTTGAGAGAATAAGAGCACCAGCAGCTAATGTGTTGAAACATATACAGTACTGAAAATTTCATGTTTGAACCAACTGGAGAATGATTTGCATCAACCATAAGAAAGAAAATGCCTGACGGAAAGAAACTACTCGAGATGTCAACCCTCAAATTATTCTAAATGCAGCACAGAAAATGTCTAGAACACACAAAATCAATAACATTTTTTAAGTTAGAATGAACTGGTATAAAGATCACTGGTCTTCATTGGTCTAGTATCTCATTCAATGTGATTCCCAATCTTAGACAGGGAAATGGGAATGACAGGAACAGGCTAGGGAGATTACCCTCCAGTATAA
This sequence comes from Clariallabes teugelsi, assembly GCA_030014215.1. Taxonomy (NCBI): domain Eukaryota; kingdom Metazoa; phylum Chordata; class Actinopteri; order Siluriformes; family Clariidae; genus Clariallabes; species Clariallabes teugelsi. Next base: position 26,075,340 of record JAQMYG010000038.1, on the reverse strand, counting down.
GGTTTATTTCTATTTGACTTGCACAGTTTTGTAAATTTCAAGTAAAATAATTAAGTGTAATGTGCTGGAAACCGAGTAACATTTTCACTTTTATAGCAAGGCTCAGTGGGCTGTAATATATTTACAAAGTAATACACTGCAAGCAAAAATGTTCATCCAGTACATCTGATTTTTTTTAATGTGCATATGTACAGAAGGCTTACATTTTTGTCATCTCTTTCTCACTCTCTGGGGATACCATCTTTGGAGACAACCCTACTACTTTTCCACCCACGCACATGTGAAACACACATGCACGCACAAAGCCACATGTAAGGAGGAGACACAGCAGCAGTAGTGGGGAGGCCGAGAGTCCCCCCTCTGCACGGGATGCTCTCTGTGGTGAGCAGACTCTCTACACGTCACTGTTGTTTATACTCTCTTGTTTTCTGCTCTCTCTGCCCCATGACCACATTAAATGCCTTTTATAGTATGTGCATCCTGTTTTTGGTGTCAGCACAAAGATATCAAAACAGAATGAACATGAGTGCACTAAGGAGTCCTTGTTTCAGAGGCAGCTCTTCCATATGGACAGTCGATCGTTAAGTCCTCATTAACATCTTCATAGTTTCTAACTTCTGTTGAAACACGAATAACCTGCAATTTAACATATATACGGTGATGTTCCAATGATGTGCTCACCTTTCTAGATGTTGCGCAGTCTTGGGGTGGCATACTCCCTGCCCCATTTAGCTTCTGAAGTCCGATACTTAAGGGAGGAGCACAGGATATTACGAGTAATTAAATATTTGAGACATTGGATTAGTTAAAAATATCCACAAGGCACAGATCTAAATGTATAGCAAATAATCAGAATGAAATGCAATTCATTTCTGTACGATGGCAAAATGAAGAACTGACATGCATCTTAGGTGTACAGCAATATTTCTACTGTAAAATATATTACACTTATTGTAAAAGATGAAAATGGATTATGGAGGAGCTCAGCCATAAATCATATATATTTCACACAAAGGCTCAGGGCAGAGGAGAAAAATTCCAGTGCCTAAAATAAGCCAGTTTCAGTGTTTTTAATGTGGGTTTTGAGATGCAGATGGGTCTATTTTGAAACTTGTCAGTCCTGGTTAATAATAGTAACTTGAACACAGATGAACAAATGTGAAACCATTTTTTAAAAACTGCTACACTGGATGAATATATGTTATATGTTGTCAGCTCTTGAGTAAACATTAATGTATACTCTTGAAATTCACTAGATAGTAGCCTATACAGCTCTTGCAGTCACGTGAGCCACAATCATAACATTTGCCCCTTTATCTGGCAGTGATGCCAGCCACAGATAATACTGCTAAGCCAAATAATGATGAATCGCTGGTTAAATTTACCACAATGCAGTTTACTAAAAACATGATGAAAGACCAGATGACAATGTATATTAAAAAACTTAAATCAAGATTAAGCTCTTCTTGACAAAACTTCCAAGTACAGTACACTAGCTGAGTTACAATATGGTGATATTTACAGCTTATCTGGCAAGATTTTATATAAAGTATAACCGCAGTAAAGCTGAAACACTGTTTGAGCAGAATATCAGCATAGTTTAAATACTGTTATTAAATGCATTAGTTTCTGATCTATGTTTCTCCCTACCTTGCCATCCATCCATCAATTTGCCTGACTAGTGACAGGTTGCTGCACATGCGCTCACACTGGCATATTTTGCCATTTAGCGACTATGCTATGATTAAAACAGTCCTGGTCCCCTGCATTCACTCTGTTACACAAGTAGATCATAGATAATAAATCTTTAGTCACATATAGGACACACGCATATACACACAGGCAATTAGTGAACAACAATTATTCTAATTTGCACATCTTGTGACTGGGGGAGGAAACCCACCAAGCATGGGGAAAACATGCACATAAGCATGAACTCCATGCACACAAACCGAACCGAGGTGGGAATCGAACCTCGACCCTGGAGGTGCAAGGTGACAGTGCTAACCACTAAGCCACCATACCACTTATATATTTTTTTTATTTATTTGTATCCATTTCCCACCCGTCTTGTTAAGGCACATCAATAACAGTTACCAACCAGGAAGTGTGTGGGCTGACATGGGCTTACTCCGAATCCACCGACCACATCTTTTCTAACTGCTGCTCAAGCTTTGTTCCACTTGAGCAACTATACAGATACTCATGATAAGCTACCATCGGTATAATTGATGGGAGTGTGAGAATGCCATCCATCCAAAAGAGCACTGCCAATATGCTCTCTCTATGCTCCTGTGTACGGTTGGTTATACTATCACCCATTTCCAGTGAACCACTTTGGAGCCATTTATTAAATATTTATTGTGTTAAATTTGGCAAACAGTTTGACCAGGATTACCCTCATCTCCCTCATCTCTGGATGATAACCACAAATCTCTTTTCTTTTTGGCAAGGGAAACAGTTAAAACTCTCTATAAGGTTTTTGACCTTGTATGTTTTGGCATTCCCCATGCACAACAATTTTCCACAAAAAAACACAGACAGATTCCCAGACAAAATGAAGACTGGTTTGATTTAACATCAGGTCTCAAAAGCTCCACAGCATATATCAAGTTTTTAAATTATTATTATTATTTATTTATTTATTTATTTATTTTTTACAGTATAGCAGGATAGCCTTAAATACTGTACAATTACTGTATTTAATGTTATCCTGCCCGACCAAAATCTATGGTCATGAGCTGCCGCTGACTTGCTCATAATTACCCAGTAACCATCTGTTGTCTGAGATTATGGAATTATTACAGAAGCTGAGTCATTCAGTTCTCACACTCAAAGTTCATATCTTATCTGTGACTGTAGCGCACTGCTATGATGAGTCCCAGGTGCAGGCAAAAGAGTAACAGCACCGTACAATGGGGAATGTAAAACTGACCCTTTTAGACCAAGTAAAGCATGAAAATTTTAAAGTATTAATATTTACTGAGCTGAAGTTATGGGTATCAGGTCCATATTGTACTCAAGTCACAATGAGTGTCGCACATGTTACATGTTAATAAACTGAATAAAAATTTGAATAATTACAACAATTATGAAGGTTACTGTTAGAGCTGGTATCAACCATGCTGTTCAAACTTTTCTTACTATTTCATTGTATAAAATTAAAACAAAGCAATCCGCACTCCAAACAATTTTACATAAACAAGTTATTGGAAGGTGTAGTTTCTTTGCCAAGGTCTGGAATAAAACCCAAATTCTCATCCTCGACTGAGAGGAAATTGATTTAGAGAATCAGAAACTACCCAAGAACCTCTAAGGTACAGGCCTGACATGAAACGTAAGGTGCTGGAACACCAGTGTCACTGTGCAGTCAAGAGATGTTTAGATCGCCAGGGACTGAACGTTAATATCCAAAAATAATTACCATATGCAGCTTACCAAATAAGCTGCAGTTTATCATACAATATGCAGCTTACCATATGGACAAATAAAAAGCCTTGAGGATGAAAGTTTTGATCAGAAATATGATTTAGCTTTATTTAACACTGCCAAATCATGTTGGATTGCTCTCACAGAACAGGCAGACATCTGTGCACTATGAATAAAAATCTTAGTGATACTCTATGTCAAATGTTTAGCTTTAGATTACCCCCTTGTGGTTAGAATGAGACAAGCACCATACGTTATTCAATTATTTCATGCTATTTTCAGTGCATAATACTAGAGTCTATGGTGCCGTTGCCTGCACAGTGAGACCCAAGGTGGGAAGTGACTGCCTTTACTCTGAATGGCAAAAGAGTCTTGCCCATCAGCTGACACTGAACCAAACCTGTGTGAGACATTAACAGTTTATTTGGATGACCACAAGGACCAAAATTCCATACATCTTACCACATAAAACAGGTTTTTTCCTCCACATAAGACATGACAACCAAGGGTTACAACACAGTATTGCAAAGCTTGCACACAAAATGTACATATTTATTATTACATAATCGCAAACATAATTTGGTCACACTTAATCAAATCTGTCAAAACAGATCAAAACAGTCACTGACTATATAGTGGAAGGATTGAAATCTTTTGCTAAATGTTTTATTTGACTTTTATCCCAACTATCTATCATTCCCAATATAGACATTATTGTACCTCAAAATTCAAACATTTTGAGGGGAAAGCCATAGAGACAAATGATCTAGAGAAACAGTACCTCTCTATACTGTATGTTGGAGTGTTTAAATCCAGTCCAGGAGGTCCAGTATCCAGCACAGTTTGTAATATACAGTACCAACCATTAAACACACCCTTTGGTACGGTAACTGGTAATTATTTGTTTAATCGGCTGTGTTTCAGCAGAGGAGTAATCAAACTGTTCTGGATTTGAACACTGCTTCTATAAGTGATTTATGTGATTGAGGACTTCTTGATAAACAGGAAACAGTTCTGTATTTTCTGCTAAGCCCCTATCAAACTGCTTCATCATTAGCGAAAAGGCAACTTCCTGAGCATCGATGCAGAAGCCAATAAGACAATGAGTACGGACAAGCTTAGTAAAGCTAGAAATCATTTTAAAAGGAAGAAAGATTTAATGATTCAGCAACAATATTTATCTTAACAACAGTTTCATAATTCTCGAGAAGCATAATCATTCATCTCAAGAACACTCAAAGGAAAATGCCAAGCACAAAAGGTTGTGAATAAACTGACCAATAATACCCATATGAGAATACAGTACCTGTACACTGATTTAGTACACCTCTACTGTTATAACAGCCTCCGCACTACTGTTTTGAGCATTTGTGCTCATTTAACTACAAGTAAGGTCAAATTGATGTTGGGTGAGGAGGAAGTCAGTACAGTCAGTATTTGAATTAATTAAATTAAAATCTTTCAAAGACTGTGGGGACAAGGGCATTGTCATACTGGAACCGGTGCAATTGAAATGAAGCGATAACATAAAGCCTTAGCATACGACATTATAAAAAATCTCCAAACTTGTGGTGAATGTGCATACATGCCTGTGATGGTCAGTTGTCCACATACTTTTTGCCAAATAGTAAATTCTACACTTTCCATAGGCATTGTCTGTTTAATAAACATGATAAGGGGATAAGTATACAGTACTTGTATACTAATTGTGTAGCAGAATGTCCTATGTCATCTTTACATGATTAAATATCAAAAAACCCATTGTCAACTCCAAGCAGGACATAATAATAACAAATAAAAATAATAATAAAATAAAAAGCGTTCACAAAAAAGTGCATTTTTTAAAATCATTTTAAAGTGCAATTTATAATATTATACCTGATTTATGTTCCATATGAGTTACAGTCACTCTTAAGTATATGACCCCATTTTGGTCTTAAATCGGCACAATAAAACTGTGAGGACCTGAGAGAAAATCAGAACTACTCCACCTTTAAAGATGTTCCATGGATATGGCCAAATATATTGGTTGCTTATTCTACAACAAAATGCAGTTATGCATAATGATAAGTTGTACAAGTAAAAAGGTAAGAGATTTAATGGTATAACTATGTTGTCTGATGATTGTCTTGTCTCAATTATTGAACTATTTGGAAACATGAAATCAGGAACCACGTATTACCTTATTAAAACCATCCCTACAGTCAAAGACACTGTGCAGCATCACGCTGTGGGGATGTTTATTCTGCAACTGGAACTGGGACACTAGTTAATATAGAGGGCAAAAATTTATGCAGAAAAATAAAGAGCCATCCTGAGTGAAAACTTTCTTCAGGGTGTTTTATATTTCTACAAGACTATGTCCAGAAGCATACCACCAAGAATACACGAGTGGCTTCAGAACAACTCTGTGAAAGTCCTGTAGTGACCCCACCGGAGTCTGGACCTGAACCCAATAGAGCACTGATTCCCAAACAGAATGGTTTGTCATTTTTAAAAAGTGGGTCCCTAGAAACAATAAAGTGTCTCTGGAGAGACCTTAAAATGGCTGTGCACCCATGCTGCCCATTCAACTTGGGTGAGCTTGAACGATTCTGCCAAGAAGAAGGGAAGGAACTTCCAGGAAACTGTACCAAGCTTCTATCAGACAGATAACAGACAGGTTGCATTCACATGCTGTCACTGCTTCCAAAGGTATTCCAAAGGTACTCAATTAAAAAAACACTACAAGCAGTTTTTACTTTGTCACTGTGGAATATTTAGTGTAAAATGGACAAAAAGGACAAAAAGAAAAAAACTAACTTTATAACTCTTACTGTACTTGTAAATTAAAAGCACTAAAATACAAAGCCAAAGCAAACAAAGCAAGTATTTTTTTTGGAGATTAAACTAATGTAAGTTTCTGTGTGAAGAATAAATATCCAGTGATATACAAGACTGGGAAGTCATTGAAAAACCTTTGTTGAATAAGTGGGCTTGATTGTGGGAATTTACTTTTATAAAAATTATGGCATGGAATAGCATTCATGTAATAAACTTTTTTTTAATGTTTCATAGAGAAATGCTCTCATATGAAAATGTTCTTCTCCAGTTGCAGGAAATGTTAATTCAATTCAATTCAATTCAATTTTATTTGTATAGTGTTACGGGCCCCGGGCGTGGTGACCGCAATAACAAAAAGAATCCGTGATCTGTAAAATGAATAAAACGGCTGAGAC
>JAQMYG010000038.1:26021959-26039716 GCA_030014215.1 Clariallabes teugelsi | reverse complement strand
TATAGTAGCTTTGCTATATTGTTTCTCTAGTGTTGTTCTGAAGTGCACCTCATCAACATTAAAACCTGCCATAAACAGGTTTTACAGTATCTCTGCTTACTAACTTAACTTAATCTCAGACGGTCATGTCAGATTCAGCACAACACCACCGGAAAGACTTTCTCCAGCACATACTATATAAAGAACTCAAATTGCCAAAAAAATGAAAAAACTCACTGGCCACCATGTCATGGATCTTCCTGCTAAGAAGTACCCTCCAATAGTTCCTCTGTTGGCCCTGACAGATGACTTAAATAAAATGAATGAAACTCATTAACTCCTACATCATCATCACTGCAAGACAATGTTTAGATAAAAAGACACGTTTATATACTTAATTGCACACCGCAGTAAAAAGACCATAAACTGTTAACGTACCCATATTCCCACTACTAGGACAAATATAAAGTAGACCACCACGACAACGATATCGGCGATCTCCAGCGTAAACTTTCCATTCTTAGGCTCGGCTGTGGAAGACACCAGCTCAGGTGCAGATGTCATTTTAAAAATGCTATAGCTATAGACAAAGAGTGTGAACTTTGAGGCTAGTGCTGATCCGGTGAATGATTAATCATGCTGTTATCAAAAAATGTTGAGAACTCAGCGTATTAGTAATATATAAACCAGAAGCACAGGTGAGAAAACCCTCACATGAGGATATACTGTACTGTGGAGAAGTCTTGAGCCACCCCTTTTCTTCATAGTTTGCTTTGAAAGAGCCAGACTTTCCGTATTTTTAATGCCTCATCAAGAATCTATACCAGACCATGTGGCTTTGAGAGGATGAAGGAAACCAAAGAACCCAGATAAAACCCACAGAGATACAGGTAGCTCATGCTCTGGATCAATCCTGGAACTGCACATCAACAGTCAACGCTACACACAGGGCCACTCTGCTGCCCCCTACATACAAACTATAGTAATTAATACACATTACTGGATAGCATACAGTGTGAGTTAAATATGTTGAATCAACCGTTTTATTTTTAGCAAATATAAATGAGACAGCAAAATGAATTAGATTAGTCTAATCTAAGACATAGTCTTATGATAATAGCAGAAAAAAAACAGTATGTGATACAGTCTTAATTTATTCATGCTCTTTTCTAGTGCCTTTCGGGTCAAGTTACCATTTAAAAATGAACATTCTCTCTTTTTTATATTCATTTTTTTAATAAAACCACAGAGATCTGAAGATGTTAAACTCTAACCACAACTATAACAAACAGTCATTTGTTTGCAGCGCTTTTTAACAATGTAAGTATTTAAGGCAGTAAATTCTATCAACGAGAGAGAAAGAGAGAGTGAGAAATTCACTTCTGTGGTTTTAAGGATCTTTATTGATTTAATGATAAAGAAAAAAATGTCACATTGGAAGTCCAGTACACTTGAAACAATATAAATACATAAACCAGTCTGTTCATATTTTCTTCCAGAACTTGCTGTAATCCTCAACTTTAAAGTCGTCCTCAAACTTATCATCTTTTCGTTTAGACACTTCCTTTTTAGGATCCCTCTTTCGCATCCTGGCCTTTCTCTCCTCCTCTGACAGACTTGTAATATCCACAGGCATCTGAGAGAGAGAGAGAGAGAGAGAGAGAGAGAGAGAGAGAGAGAGAGAAACCAACAAACAAAAAAGAAACAGATTTAAAAACTGGTTGCCAATGGTTTTGGGTTGCCTTTATACTGTAGACACTACTATAGAATAAGACGTGAAATTAAATGGCAGGGACACATACATTTAAATGTATAGTATACCTTGTTTACCTTTTCCATCGAAAACAATCAGACATTTAATACAGTTTTTAAAAGTTTTTAGTTAGCCACCAATTGTGCAAGACCTTGCTCTCCCACTTAAAATAACAGGCCTCTCTCATCCTCATCATAGGTATACCTCAACTATGAGAGACAAAATAAAAATCCAGAAAATCACATTGTAGGATTTTAAAAGAATTTATTTGCAAATGACGGTGGAAAATAAGTATTTGGTCACCTACAAACAAGCAAGATTTCTGGCTCTTACAGACCTGTAACAACTTCTTTAAGAGGCTCCTCTGTCCTCCACTCAACCTGTATTAATGACATCAACCTCAAACAGTCACACACCAAACTCCACTATGGCCAAGACCAAAGAGCTGTCAAAGGACACCAGAAACAAAATTGAAGACCTGCACCAGGCTGAATCTGCATTAGGTAAGCAGCTTGGTATGAAGAAATTAACTGCGGGAGCAATTATTAGAAAATGGAAGACATACAAGACCACTGATAATCTCCCTCCATCTGGGGCTCCACGAAAGATCTCACCCCGGGACCTAGTGAATGACCTGCAGAGAGCTGGGACCAAAGTAACAAAGGCTACCATCAGTAACACACTGCGCCGCCTCAAATCCTGCAGTGCCAGATGTGTCCCTCTACTTAAGCCAGTACATGTCCAGGCCCATCTGAAGTTTGCTAGAGAGCATTTGGATAATCCAGAAGAGGTTTGGGAGAATGTCATATGGTCAGATGAAAACAAAATAGAACTTCGTGTTTGGAGGAGAAAGAATGCTGAGTTGCATCCAAAGAACACCATACCTACTGTGAAGCATGGTGGTGGAAACATCATGCTTTGGGGCTGTTTTTCTGCAAAGGGACCAGGACGACTGATCCATGTAAAGGAAAGAATGAATGGGGCCATGTATCGTGAGATTTTGAGTGAAAACCTTCTTCTATCAGCAAGGGCATTGAAGATGAAACATGGCTGGGTCTTTCAGCATTACAACGATCCCAAACACACCGCCCGGGCAATGAAGGAGTGGCTTCGTAAGAAGCATTTCAATGTCCTGGAGTGGCCTAGCCAGTCTCCAGATCTCAACCCCATAGAAAATCTTTGAAGGGAGTAAAAAGTCTGTGTTGCCCAGCGACAGTCCCAAAACATCACTGCTCTAGAAGAGATCTGCATGGAGGAATGGGCCAAAATACCAGCAACAGTGTGTAAAAACCTTGTGAAGAAAGCAGAAAACAGAAAACTTTGATTTCTGTCATTGCAAGGGTATATAACAAAGTATTGAGATGAAATTCTGTTATTGACCAAATACTTATTTTCCAAAATAATTTGCAAATAAACTCTTTAAAAATCCTACAATGTGATTTTCTGGATGTTTTTTTTCTTATTTTGTCTCTCATAGTTGAGGTATACCTATGATAAAATTACAGGCCTCTCTCATCTTTTTAAGTGGAAGAACTTGCACAATTGGTGGCTGACTAAATACTTTTTTGCCCCACTGTATATTGGTAGATCAGACAAATAAAAAATAAAAAACAATTTATGGTTGTTGACTGTTTTGCCTGACAGTCTGATCACACATATTTTCAGGTATTTTATATTTGTTGTTTTGTACTGAAATCACACGAGGATGCATATACTGTATGCTATTTTCATTTTTGACTTCATTATGCATTTTTTCCCTGTAATTTGTAATCTGTAAACAGTGTCTATAATCAAACCCATGTGGGAATTAAACAATTAACTGAGAATGGGCTTTACACAAAAGCAAGATCCAAGAAAACAAAATGAGCAGAGCTCTATATGTCTCTATATGTCTGTAATGTTGGCTCCCAGATGTGACTGACTCTCAGGACTCCCGAGTGGTGATGATACTGACGGAATGGATATCGATGACGTATTAACATAGTGTGTGTTATACAGCACAGAGTCTTGACCACTGGTCCACTGAGTTTGTTATGTTAGTTTGAAATATTGTTATATATGAAAGTATTTCTCAGAAACCTAACATGTTTAGAATATATTATGAAGATTATTACTGGTAAAGAGAAAAAAGAAGAAAAAATATTAATAAACCTGATGAATCTAGGACCCTAAAGAGTTCATTATCTTGAAGGATTTTTCATTCACAGAATAAAAGCTATACTGCTTTGAGGATTGATCACAAGTCCTTAAGGATTAAGGTCTTGGGTGTTTCATGGCCATGGACCTAAAATTAAAAATTAGTTTTGCCAAATGGCCAGGTGCTCCATCATGCTGGAAAAGGCATTGTTTGTCACCAAACTCTTCTTGGATGGTTGGGAGAAGTTGCCCTCTAAGGATTTATTCGTACCATTTTTTATTCATTGCTGTGTTCTTAGAAAAGAAGCCACTCCCTTAGCTGAGAAGCATCTCCATACAGTACGTGAATAGTCAGAGAATGCTTTACTGCTAACATGACACAGGACTGATGGTAGCACAGAGGTCTTGAAAAAGAAGGGTCAACAATGCAAATTATGACTCTTTACATAAACTTAATGTAATTGTCAATAACAGCCATTGTTATTGACTTATGAAATAACAGCCATTGTAACTTATGTAATTATACTTCAGCATACTATAGAATCTGGCAAAAAGATCTAAAAAATGCTAAAGCAGGAGACTTTGTGAAAATTAATATTTGTGTCATTCTCAAAACTTTTGACCATGGCTTTAGATCTTGTATAGATGACAGGAGAGTCAAAACCTACGGTGGCCGTGAAGTGCAAAACAAATTAACAAAACTGAAAACAAAATAAAATAAAATACGAAATAACAAAACCAAAAACAAAACAACAAAACGGAACACAAAATACCAAATTCAAAACCAAATTAACAAAACGGAAAACAAAATAACTAATTCAAAAACAAAATATCAAAACCCAAAAGGGTCCGTGCATATTTTGGTATTTGAATATAAAAAGAAACTATTTTGTTTTCCATTTTGTTAATTTGGTTTTGAATTTGTTATTTTGTTTTGGGTTTTGTTATTTTGCTTTCAGTTTTGTTTTTTTGTTTTCAGTTTTGTTAATTTGTTTTGCACTTCAGGGCCTCCCTGAAGCTTTCCTTCTTACATTGATACACAGATCATGTGCTTCCCTTCTTACATTGATACTGTACACAGATTCCTCTGGAACCTCTCAGGAACCTAGATTGTTCAGACCAGATGACTGTTTCCATTCTTCCAAAGTCTTATGTTTATGCTCCTCAGTAAATTGAAGGCTTTTTTTTTCTGATTAGCCTTAATAACAAGTAGTTTTCTTATCGTTGCATAGAAATGCTTTTACTTTCAATGTTGTTTAAGATGCAACTTAAATCAATAATTTAAGGAATCTTCGGTCATGGTCATTTGTGATTTTTTTGGACTGCATTTCTTCTGCAAAATTCGTGGTTCACAACTATCTGTCCAGGTTTTAATAATGCCCCGGACAATTCTTAATCCAATTCCAGTAGTTTCAGCAATCTCCTTAGTTCTTTTCTTTGCTTGATGCAGGCCCTTCTGAAACACACCTTCGGTACCTTTCCCACAAACATGGGATACGTCTTACGACATGGTTGTTTAAGAGATGAGAAGCTTCTCACTGTGTCTCGGGCCCTAAATCTCCTGGGATAGGCCCCCTGCCACCCTCTATATAGGATAAAGCGGTATATACTGTATGGTAAGCGAGTGAGTGAAGCTTCTCACTGCATCAGGTGGGGTTAAAAACTGTTATCAGATGAAACACCTGAACACTTGGTTACTCTTGAACACTGTCTACCCCATTTCACATACACTCATTGGACTGTTTTTACATATACTCATCTGCACCTGTCACTTGTGCAGCATTGGACTGTACAGTACCTCAGCCCAGCAATTATAGAACTGTAAACTTACTGTATGTCACTTTAAACAAACTAAAATAAGCTAATTCGCACTACTGTTATTGCACTGTTCCACTTTTTGCTTAGTGTTGTTTGTAAGGGGATTGAGAGTCATTTCAATTATCTATAAGTATGCACTGTACGTGTAGCAGAATCGACAATAAAGTTGACTTTGACATATTAATCATTGCAGAAATTATCCAGTCAAATGCTCTTAATTATTGACTTATTTCAGTCCAAACCGTGACGTATGCAGTGTATAATCCTTAATCATTCAAAATAAAAATGTAAACATTTATTAGGTATATTATATTCAGTTTGTTTGTGACTGCGCAAGGAGACGCCTACAGACTCGGAAAGTCGACCATCGAAAGTCGAGCGTCAGTAAAAGACGGTGGCGGATGACGTCATGGTGAAGTTAACGCGAGGTGGCGCACGTGAACAGCTGTTTTTTTTGTTGTTGTTTTTTTTTTTCATGCGGAGATTAAAGCGTGTTGATCCGCTGGACCTGACTGAGAGCAGCTCGCGCCTGCTTGGAGAAAGTTAGTCCACGTTTCATGTAAACATGTGCGAGGAGACGCGCGTGTCCTAACTCGTTTTTTTCGCTCAAACCTGGAACTCTACAGGAGGATTGTGAGCTCGATCAGGGATTTAATGATGACTTCAGATGTTGTAAAGTTGCTCCTGCTTGGATTTATTTCGTGTTCGGTCAGTTTGAGTGTTGGTAAGTTCTCCGCATCAGTAATCTTTATGCACTGTAAACTTCATGACTTTTAGACTGAACATGCATCAAATAGCTCGAGTCGGTAATCTAGAATAAAGAAATGTACGGATAAACTTTATGAACTTCTTTGAACTTTATGATGTCCTGATAGAATGGCTGTAGTAGTGGAAAAAATAAGACAGAAAAAAAGAGAAAAGCAGTGATTGGTGAAGGAAAGCTTGAATTGAGTATAATCTTTAGTGTCCTCTGTCCTAAACTAGGTTTGTAGTGAAATGCCACCAGTTCTGTCCTGAATACTTTAAAGTACCTGAATACTCATACTTATATATAAGTAAAAGCAAAATAATCAACATATTTAACAATAAGTAAAAATATTAGATTATAAATATTATGAAACATTATAATATTGTTGAATTATTGTTAAATATTTTAATCATACATGACTACATGAACAAGAGCTTCAAATCAATCTGTTAGACGTTAAAATATAATCTGTAACAGTTCTCATCCATATGTTCATTTTATTATTCATTCGGTTAAAGAATGTAAATAAAAAATAAAATAAAAAACTTTCCCTTATCATCAAAGAATTCTCCTTTCACTTTTATCAAGACCCATCTGTTACATAAGAATATATGGCATAGGATTCTGGGTAAAAGTAAGTGTTTTCAGACATTTCTGCTCCCAGGCATGTATTATTCATTCACGCTTTACTACTACACATTTTACTATTCTAGACAGCATGGTAGGAAATTTGAAGTTCTTCAAAAGTTTGTCCGCTGAGTAGATATCCGTCCTACAGTCATCTATAGATTTAAGTTCGGTTCACTCATACTGTAAGTGCTTACAGTCAACACAATATGCTTCCTCTGATAACAGATCTTCAGATAGATACTGAAGCTTTTATAGTTGATTTACTGTTTGGCACAACAGAAAGGATGAACATTTACAGCCTGCAAGATTGGGTGATCTAGTTTATGTGTGGCAAAAATCCTAGAACAGAAATCCAAAATACCAAAAAATTATTAAAAAGTATTACAGTAAGTTGCATGTTTATCTGTACACGTCCTGATGGGAAACACTTAACGTTAACAGTAAGGAAAGTTCCTGCTACAGGACAGACAATTCGGGCAAACAACAATTCCTTTAATTAATTTCAAACCTCACTATAATTGTTATTGTTATTATTATTATTATTGACCACCGTATTTATGGTACCCTTTGAAGAAGAAACCTTTGAGCTCTTTACAAATCGAATTTTTCAAGAATATTTGAAAGCTCTATGTTAATGTGTATCAGTGCTTTTGTGAGATACTGTATAAACCAAAAAGTATACCAGCTATGAATGTGTCATTATAAACATATAACCCAAAGTATTGTCCTGCAGCTGCTAGCTATCTATGAGTCACACTAACTCCTATGTCTGGTCACATTCAGATGGGACGCCATCAGGGGGTTTGGAACCCTTGGTGGTGCCTGGCCGAGTGCCCAGTGTTCACTTGTCTCAGGAGGAGATCCAGAGGCTACGCTTCAAACCCACTGTGGGCACCATCCAGTGTTCAGAGGGTTCTGACATCATGTTCAACTGCTCAATCGACCTCACTGACATGGGACAGGAGCTGAGTATCCTATGGTTCAAAGATGAAAAAGAGTTATCTGTTGGCACGCAGACCACTGTGTACAGCCATGGAACACTAATTCTGCTGTCCTTTATCAGGTTGGAAAAACCATTAAATTATCGACCTTAAGAAAAGCTACTAATGGTCATATTTAGCAGGGCTGTACGGGTTGATAAAAAAATGTCAAAGCATAATCAAAGATGTCTAAAAAAGTACTATGCTATTGATGTGATTTTCTGAATGATCTTGGTTTCTCACAGTATTCGGGGCATTCAGCGAGCAGACTCTGGAGCGTACCAGTGCAGACTGAGCGTCAGTAACAAAGTGATTGAGTCAAATCCCATCATTGTTGAGGTTGCTGGTAAGTTTCATTCTTCGAGAAACAAATTCTTATGTTACTGAATTTTTGAACAAAGACTCATAGTATCTGACTTTCCTATTGCAGGTTTACCAACGTTCACTAAACAGCCAAGTGATGTGAATGTAACAAAAAACAGCCCTTTCACTTTGACCTGCGAGGCTGTGGGTCCTCCGAATCCCGTCACAATCGTGTGGCTTCACAAAGGCCAGAAGATAAGCCAACCCAGTCCCTCTCCAAGCAACAAAACTATCCCAGGTAAGCGTTTTGCTCCTGACTTCTTTCTTGCTCATTTATGTATCGAGCAGTGGGTGATAACTTTGGTTTTATCTGTTTGGTATTGCTTTTGGCATTAGTTCTGGACTGTTGTGAATTTATTTGAACAATTTGTATAAGGCTTTAATTGAAATATACTTTGATCAGTTTGATTAGATCTCTGAATTATGGGAGAGAGATTTATTTCAGATATTTACTGTATATTACAGAATATTGGTATGCTGCTCAGTCTTGATCTGAATTGGCCTAAACATTCAGTCATTCAGACAAATGAAACAAAGATGTAACCAGGATATTTTTTTTTTCTTTTCCTGAATTCGCTAATGTCTTTAAGTAATACAGTACACATGTCAGTCTTGGTATGTTCTATAGGTAATAATCTGGTATCAAGTATTGTCAAAGCATTATAATATCCTGCTGTTCTGATTATTCATGCCATTCATATGCCACTGCCTACCAAACTGGTTAAAACAACAGGAAACACGTGAGACCCGCCAAGTATTCAAAGGGAAATGATGTGGTATAACCAGAGTCCTCAGGGGTCTGAAGGATGAAAAAGCAATGAGTCACATAACCGATCCAGAGCCGCATCACAAAAATCTTAAAATAATAATATAGCTATCATATTTGAAGAGATAAATGTCTCTCTGTGAATGTTTAGAAGTTGTCAATGAGACATGTCACACACATTTGCTTGGATTTATTCAGTACTAACAAATTAACTCTTTCTTTTGAGAAAAATAAGGACTTTTTATCAGATCTGAAATGTTCTAGCAGATCTTAATATAATTGCAACATTTCCTGACCTCACAATGATCATGAGTTCTGCCGTTGTTTTGACAGCGTGCTATTCTGCCTGGCTTAGGTTGTTGGACTTTTTATTGCTGGCTGTACCACAGTACCACAATAACATTGTAAGGGGTTTAAAGCCATTTCCACAAAGCTCGTGCTGTAGGAAAACACTCAGGAACTCGTTTTCACTCACTGGTGAAATTTGCTGTTTACGAGCCCTGAGTTTGGTGTTGATTCATCAGAAATGTCATGATGAGCCACTGGTAGTGTACTGGATTCTGTGTAGGCACTAAGCACTAGTGGAATCTGATACAGGCAGTGAAAGACTACATTGTAAGCAAAGCACTTTCAAGGCGAGAACAGGAGGAAGGCGTTTGTTGTCTTTTTTATGCCTGCTGTGTCTGTACTGTAATAATTGCAGTAATAAGTTGGTATTAGTTCTTATAGTGTGTGTATACAATGTTTTGTCGACTGCACTGGAATCTGAGTCACACTGATTACTGGCGATTTTACTAATGATGGATTTATTAAATATATATATATATTTTTATCTTGTTATTTACCAACCACAACAACCACAACAACAACACACTGAGCTAGAAACAATAAAGACTGCAATGTTGTGAATGTGGGACCAAAGAAGTGAAAGGTCACATTTTTTGCTTTGTTCAGTGTGTGTGCTGAGAGACAAGGGGGAAGATGGAAAACGGGGGAGGGGACAGAGAGTGAGAGGAATGGGAGAGCGAGCGTGCACGAGAGAAACAGATTAGCCACACAAAAGAGCTCATTGAGGTCTGGGCTACGGAAATTCACAAACGGTGGTTAACTACACACACTGAAATGGACCATGGGGTATAATGCCATTATAATGCCAGTGTCCTCAGGACCTTTACTGAAGCAGTGACATTCACCTTTATACAGTCTACATACAATTTCTTGAGGAGATATTTGCCCGAGAGTTGACTACACAAGCCTGAGTATATGGCCTTAATATAGTCATGAAATGAAACGGAGCAACAGAGGAAAATATAATTTACTGTTGTTTAAGTACACTACACATGTATGCCATAAACATGCAGTTTTCTTCTACTGTAGGTCTCCCACATGACATATACATACGGGAAGCTGATGCTGGTGTGGTCTTTACATTTAAAAGGCTAGAAGTGAAACCGAGGGTTGTTTTTGTAGTCTGCTGACCAGCATATGACACGAGATGCTTCCAGTAAATACTTACCAGGAACTTTGTATGCAATGATGGAAACATTGTTGTTAATCAAACTATGCCATTTTCAACTTCTCTGTGTCTGTTTGGCCAATTCTGTAGTTTTGATAAAAGCAGTAGGCATTGCACAAGAATGTGTAAGGTCATGTAAACAGACTAGCGCAGTGGAGAAACACTAAAGCCTGTAATTACAGATCCTCAGATACAGCATACCTCCTGGCAGCTAAAAAGCTTTTTGCTGCTGACTCTCACTAAGTTTTTAACCAGAAAATAGCTGCCGCTTTTGCATGGCTCAAGGTATGCTTGCATTTTTTTAAAACATTTATTTACATACCATTAGAAAAGTCACTGGGACTCTTATCTGCTTTGCCAGATCAAATATCAGAGTGTCACCGCAAGTTCAGGTCTGTTTAATAGGTTTAATCAGAGATCTACAGGGGGTTGGACAATGAAACTAAAACGCCTGTGGTCTAAAGACCACAATAATTCATTAGTATGGTGTAGGGCCTCCTTTTGTGGCCAATACAGCATCAATTGGTCTTGGGAATGACAGATACAATAGTGGCCAGGTCCACTTGCTTGCAAAGAGCCAGACTTTCTTTTATTTTTAATGTAGTCCTGAGGAATAGTCCTCCAGGCTTCCTGAAGCTTTTTGCCTCTGGTTTAAGCTTTGGCTCTCATTTTTTAATCCAGACCAATTTTAAGAGGAATGCTTTTTAAGCCACACAGTGATCTATAAGTCATTCAACCATAAAAGCATTTAACCTAAGGCATGAAAGAAGTGAAAGGTCACATTTTTTGTGAGGAACAGGTGCAGATGATGACGGGTGACCAGGCCCGTGATTATTGTACTTGTGATGCTAAATGCTGAGTAGTTGGAACAGAAGAGAGGTCAAATGAGATTGTTGCTGAGGTTGTTACATAAACAAACAATCACTTTCAGTATTACAGTAAAACATTTGTTCCAATTTCTTTAGTCTGATCTACATAATTTAACTTAATAAGGGGTGGTTTAAACTTTTACAGTACATGGATATAAGTTAAAGATGCTTTGTAGGACATGTGCACAATGACCATAGTTGAAATTAGTTTGAGATGGACATGATTGATATTTTGACCCATGAAAACAATTAAACAAACAGCTTCCTGTTAATTACAAGAGGGACAGCAATAGTTGACCCATTGTTACAGCTTTTCTGAGCAAGCACAGCAAAAAAAGTGACAAACGAGGACAAAAGGGATATTATGGCTATGCTGTCACTGGGTTTGGCAGGCTGTTGTCTGAGTGGATGGTGATGGGTTGACAGGGAAGATGGGGCTTTGAAAGCCTGGTACTGTGTTTCATGGTTAGAATGAGAATTGCCCACCTCTTCAGTGGTTTACTCTGCCTGCTGGAAACAATGACATTGATCTTCCTTGTGTCCATAAGGACCAAAGTGAAAAAGGAGGGCTGAGAAGGTTTGGACACACGTAGTGCAACATACGTACGTAAATGCAAAAGAGGATCTTGAATTGCTTAGTGTGAACAGTTTTTTACTCTCACATCAACACCTAGTTCCACTTTTTTTATTTCTGCTGTCTTACTACAGTATGTGATCAAAAATGCCTTTAAACCCCTTACAATGTTATTGTGGTATTGTGGTACAGCCAGCAATAAAAAGTCCAACAACCTAAGCCAGGCAGAATAGCATGCTGATCTTACTAATATTACAGTATGCTGTCTTTGATAACAAGGTGTATATCACAATGACATGCTATTATTAAACAATTTTCCTCATTAATAGAATTCTGATATGATGATATCATTTCTCATGTCTATAGGTGCGGACTCTCCCACTCACTACAGCTGTGAGGCTCACAATGACAAAGGGCTAACTGTTTCCAGAGAGGCTCATGTCAACATTAAAGGTAAAACAGCAAGGCGGGAATGCACTTGCATTAAAACTAAATTTTCACATTTTTCCTAAAGCTTGTCTTGTATACTTATTTCAGAAATTCCAGCCAAGGTCTCCAAAATTACTGTGATGAAACGTGAAGCAAACAAACTCAACATAAGCTGGATTCCTGGACACGATGGCTTTTCCGCACTCACTGGCTGCTACATCACAGTAAATAATATATAAATCTATATAAGTTGTGAATGGAATTTTTTTAATAGGGGTCACATTGTAGCTCTTTATATGTTTTTTATTATATTCATAAACATATGCTACTATGGAACATTTTAAGCCGAAATAAATATGGAATGTTGAGCAAATAAATTTTTTATTAGGTGCTTACATAACATGAATATATATTTCATGAATATATCATGTCTAGGTGATTAATGTTGTTTTGACTCTGTTCTAGGTGAGAGAGCTGGGCAGAGAGTTGGGCAGTCCTACCAAGGTGGTCAGAGTGCCAGTCCCTCCATTTTCATACGAGATCCCTGAACTAAAAGCCATGACCGGGTATAACATGAGTGTGTCATGCGAAAATGAGATTGGCAAGTCGCTTACCAGCTCCTGGGTCCGAAGCAGCACTACAGAAGGAGGTGTGTGTTCTGTTCAAAATAAAAAAGACTCAACTTTTAAGGCCACTTGAGTTAGGATTAAGATGATTAAACTAATATGTTGTGTTATAATTACTTGTCATTTGGTGCACACATTTTTGTTTCAGGGGAATAATCTAGTGGAATCAAATACAATAGTTGTGTCATTGCCTGAGACTTCTTTTAGCCTTGAGATTCTTTGTGAAGATGGCTTTTCTGTAACCACAAGGGATTTGCCACTCTTATAGCACACACATGCCTAGGCTTCAGTGGTGTGTGTGTCGCAATAGCCACACACACTCCAGAATCGATTTTTAAAAAATATAATTTTTTATTTATAACAGAGATGCACTGGTCATTCAGTCAGTGACCAGAAGCTTCTGATCAGACAGAGCTTCCAAGTTGCACAACAGAAACACATTTTTATCACGGTACATTATCAGAAGTCCTGCATATTAAAACTTTTCCGATCAGCCTTTTACTTCACACTCATTCTTAAATTGGGTTTTGAGCATTTGAGATAGTAAAACATCACCGTTTCTTTATAATCCAACAGGTGGTACACGCTAAATTATACAATATATCGGGCATCCTGTGTGATAGGAATTAATTATTTGCTAAGTTATTTCAGATGACGTAACAGAGAGATTAAGTCAAATATAGCTCCAATTTATGCAAGTACTTAATATATTTAATAAGAGAATTTCTTTTGTGAATTTGGATAAAATTTAATTATATTTGAATTATATTTTATATACTTTAACTTTATTAGTTATGACACTTTTATTAAGTTTTATTCTGTTTAGCATTTTGTTCTAAAAAATCCTTTTGGGAGTAGGAGTGGTTTTGAAGAGGAAATATGCTTTTCCTTAGGGCTGTTCCCACAATGTTTCCTGTGTATACCTAAAGGAATGGCACTGAGATATTTTGAGTATTTTAAGACCATTCTCTTTCTCGCAGTTACATGGTGATGTCGGACAGATATGATTGCAAAATGACGATGTTGGAAATTTTCTCCAGTTGTCGTCATGTCAGCTCCATGTTAGCTATGTGTGTGATTTTAAGTTGGTTTTATTGCAATGAATGATTAAAAGAAAGACTTTAATGTTTTCAGTTCCTTCAGTGGCCCCTCAGAATGTGACAGTTCGTGTGAACGGGTCCATGCTGCTGGTACGATGGGAAGCTCCTCCTCCCGACAAAATAAATGGCATCCTACAAGGATATGATGTACTTGTTGATGTTGGGAAATCTGTCAATACGGTTAGTCATTTCCTGGTTTGTATAAGTGAATGAAGTTTTAGAGACATTTTAGTTTATATTTGAAGTTTTCTTTATGTTCTCTCCTCATAAGTTCATAAACTACGATCAGTGTATCATAGTTTTCTATCTATCTATCTATCTATCTATCTATCTATCTATCTATCTATCTATCTATCTATCTAAAGCATCTTTTGGAACTGCTGCTCTTGCTGCATCACCAGGCAGTGTAACAGCCACATTTGCTTGTTTTACACCCAGTCAAGTTTGTATTGTCAAGATTCAAGCCTGTGATCACTTAATGACAAGAAGAATTCTTTTCTGTTGTGTCTCTTCGCCTCGATGGTTAAAAAATACATAATTATCTTTTTTGTCTGTCTGATTAAAATATTCAATCAGGCATCCACTGATTTATAGGAGAAACTTGATTTCCTAGGAAAACATTGATATTCCCTGACAACAAACCTCACGAGTTGCCTTTCTGGAGAAAAATGCAGAATATCCTAAAGTAGAAAGACAAAAGAGTCAGCTCCAATGCTGATATGATTGTTACACATTTAGAATGACTTTCAAATTGCACAACAGAACATTTAAAGTTTGTTTCAAAAGTTTTAGGTCTTTTAAATTTACTGGATTTTTTTCTTTTTTGTCTGTGAAAAACTTTATCAACTTGCAGATCTGGGCTTCCGAGTGGACAAAAATCAGGTGTTTTTGAGCTTGAATCCTCACGATGCCATCTGTTGATAACTGGCTGTCTGGGTGCGGACAATGACATAATCTCCCCTGTGAAATCGCATGAGCAGCAGATTGAAAAGATGTGTAACAGAGGAAGCATATGTTAGCCCTCACCCTCTCTGCTGTCATGTAAGAGGAGATACCTTGTTCCTCTTGTGATGGAATTCTTCATGCATACAAATAGGAACAAACGTGCACATCCAGTGGAAATATAAAGCTTCTTGTATGTTTCATGTGTGTATTTTGCTCACATATGCCATTGATGCAAAAACAAGAGAAGGTTGTTGCTACACACACTGGACTCTTTACCAGCATTGTGGACAATTTCTTTGTAGCACTAAATAAAATAAGCTTAACTATTGTCAGGTAAAGGTAAAGATTGTTTGTTTATAATTTTAAAGTTTCAATTTAAAGTTTTAAACAAGGCAACCAGAGATTAAATGTTGTGCTATTAAAGGTCATGTCAGTTTAATAGCAATTCAATGTCAGTATCATTTAGATCATCATAATTATCATAATCATTTACTGCACGTGGTACAATTATTTATTATAGTTTGATCGATTTATATATTATAAATAGTATTTGAAAAATCAGGAACCAACAACAGTAAAACTGTATAGTTAATGTTGTTTTTATTCTTAGCATAGCATACAGCATAGGCTGTAGACAGTATATTCACCTGTTATGTTTCTCTGAATTTTGCACAACATATTCCCATTAACTTTGCGTGATTTATTTGAGCCCCATATTATGTGAGTGACTTTTCTATATATAAAATCAGTCTTCCTTAAGGAAGGGGATAGAATTGTGTGAAAATAATGAAGTAGTTTTTGTCTCTGGACCATGAGTCATCCTTGACTGAATGGAAGTTCAGAGTGGAAGTGAAAAGTGAATTGTGCTGCTCTTTTCTTGGGTAGTGATTCACCTATATTACTGTTGGTCAACATTTGTTACTGGAAGTGTGTAATTGCACCCTCTAACACCTGTCACACAGCTGGAAATCGGCTCGGGTGTCATCTTTCTTACTTGCATATTTAAACAGGGGTTGTGGATTGGAATGATCATTAATATGACAGTTAGTCATTTACTGTAAGTTTAAGTACATTTCCAGCTGTTTGGTAGCAAATGCAGTTTTTTAATTGTCCTCTGCTTTAGATGTTGTTTTGTAATGGTTTTTGGAACAGAAGGAACAGATGTGATTGTTGTCTAGCTGAGCTGTCTTTCTGTCACATGCCTGCTTGTTTTGCCAGTGTGCTTTCAGATGTAGTGTTTCTTCCTCTTTCCTCAAAGTTTGTCACTTAAGTGTGCATGATTCATCTTGTGACTGGGCCTAATTCCGTTTCTTTCCATTCCCCAGTTTTCATAGTAGATGACCTTTTGACCTTCAAATGATCAATTGATCTTACTGCTTACTCCTCATTTGCTTAATTCGGTTCTGTTTATTTTTCTACTTTTTGTTTTATAATTCGTTTTGTTATCAGTATATGCCTGGATTTTTGGCTGCTATATTTGTGTATGTGATTTTCTCAAAAGAGGCTTTTTAAAGTAGGCTGAAGTCAGGTAAATTAGCAACTTTTTGTTAAAATGAAAACTAAAAACAATTAAAATTAAAAAATTAAAAACACAGTAGAACATCAGACCTACCAAATCAACTGAAACACATCTGTTGTAGCAACAATTTAGATGTATTAACAGTGACTGGTTATTACAATTCAATTTGAAATTGACAAATCAGTCTTATCAGGGACATTTTATCTGACTTTGCCCTATAATGTGCCAAAAGAAAACTTCTATGTGTTATCTAACTTTGAGCTGATTATTTGTGCCTCAGATCCGGAGTATCTCCACAGAAGCAGCAGTGGCCATGCAGGAGTTTAACACTACATATAGTGTTCAAGTGGTGGCTTGCACACAGGCTGGCTGTGGCGTTGAAAGCTCTCGTCACTGGTTCTTTGTCCCAGAGATTGGTGAGAACCCTGGTTAATAGCATTGCTTGGTCACTGACTGTACTTAAAAACACTCATTATATTTAAGAACCTGCCTATTTTTGTCATATAATATATTAACTTCCTATTTGACTAGAAATAACAAAAGTAAATATTCACGGTGGCATGTGCCAACCTCAATTCAATCCAAATAGTACCAGTCAAATGTTGAACAGAAGTTTGGATTTATTTTTCTACATTTTACTGGAGTTCAAAACTATGTAATAACTCATGGAATTAGATAATTAAGCAACAACAACAACAGTCCTTTGTTATTTTAAGACATGAAGGTCAGTTTTTTTCAGGAACAGTTTGTGCAAGAACAGTATTGTCAAGTGCATTTATAAAACCCATCAAGCACCATGATGAAACTGGCTCTCATGAAGACCTTACTAAAAAGACAAGACCCAAACTTACCTCTGCTGCAGGGAACAAGTTCATTTAGAGTTACCAGCCTCAGAAATCACCAATAAACAGCACCTCAGATTAGAGCCGTTACAGTGGCTTGCAAAAGTATTCGGCCCCCTTGAACTTTTCCACATTTTGTCACATTACAGCCACAAACATGAATC
>JAQMYG010000038.1:25966022-25977256 GCA_030014215.1 Clariallabes teugelsi | reverse complement strand
CCGATTCCGATGCCAGCCTTTTTTGTGGTATCGGCAGCATTTCCGATACCAGTATCGGAATCGGAACAACCCTAATCTGTATTAAGGTTTCCTTACTAAGCGTAGCTTGACTTACATATAGGGAGCGATATTATGTGCGAAACTCTCAGTCTCCTCTTTTGTTTCAGTTATTTATTTTATGAATTACTGTAATATGAGAAATATCAATGCATACATGCTACTGTGTTGTTTTTCAATATTCTGGCACAATGCACTAGCTTAAGAGTTGAGCAATAGAAATTAACACATTTCCCCACACACCTACGTCTACTGAACCAATTACTGCAGCACCGTGACTTAAAATACATACTTATGTAATATTCTAGTCTGTTATTCACGACGAACACTAACTGGTTTCAATAAACATTTCACTTGTTACAAGGAAAAAAAAAACAGAAAGAGATGTTGCCAGCTATAATGTCTGAACAATTGCAGCAGGGAACAAACCAGGAACCTCTGCTTTGTGTTGATTGTATCACACTACCCAAGTAAAGTATTTTTATATTTATTGTTTAAAGCCGGTTTTAGCACGGAAAGAGATTTCATACACACTTCCTGTGGTGTGTAAAGAAATGCAAGCTCACGCTTCTAACTTAACTAGTTATTTATGTTACAAATATGTTACTATATATGACATAATAAAATACTCAAATGTTCCAAATTCAAAATTTAATAAAAATGTCAAGGCTTGAAGTCACTGACAATTTATATACTGTAATCCATTTTAGGGTGCTCGGACAAAAGGTTTGGGAGCTCCTGAACTACAAGGATCAGCCCTAACATTTAAACCACTGGCAGGTAAAATGAATAGAATTGATTATCTTGTTACAGTGGCACCTGTCAAGGGTTGAGATATATTGTGCAGCAAATTAACCTCAAAGTTGATGTGTTGTAGATGCTATATAAAGCTTAGTACCTACCAAAAGCGGTCAGCAATGTACAATACATGTGCATCACTCACTTGAATAGATGGCACCAGGGTACACAATAGGAAGAAGGTAAGCCTGGCAGGGGCAGTGTGATACTCTGGGCAATGTTCTGCTGGAAAACCATAGGGTCCTGGCATTCATGTGGGTTTTTATTTGTCGCATACCACTAAATATTGTTGCATACCAACTATACCAAGGATAATGTGCCCTGCCATTCTGCAAAAATAGTTTAGAAATGTTTTGAGAAACATGACGAAGTTCATCTCAATCGAATCTCCAATTAAGCATTTGTGGGATCTCCTGTACAAGCAAGTCTTATCTATAAAGGCCCCAACTTGCACCTTACAGGACTTAAAGGATCCTAACATCTTAATGCCAGACAGCACAGAACACCTTCAATGTCCCAATTGATTCTGGAGGCACTTTGGGGAACCTACACAATATTAGGCATGTGGTTTTAATGTTATGGAGTATTCATATACTCTCATGTGTTCCACAGAATAAATTTAATTGATTTAAACCTAACATCTTATTTTCTGTTTTATATACTGTATGTGCTTGGGGGTGTACAAATTCACACATGTGTCACTTACCCTCACAGCTCCTACCATCTGCAAGCAGCTTGTACCCACTGGGGCAGGAGCAGCGGTACGAGCCTGGAATGTTCACGCACATGTGAGCACAGAGTAATCCGCTGCCAGTTTTGTACACCTCACACTCGTTCACGTCTGCAGAGAGACGAATGATAATATGGTCAAAGTTTATTCACCCTAAAGGTTCAAAAGAAAAGAGATATAAACTTAAAGCAGTAATAAGTTGAGAGATGGATGACCGAGTCAGTACAAAGAAATGAAGTAGAAAGCCAGAAAAAGACAAAAAGAAAATTAAAGAAAAACAAACATAGGCAGGAAAAAAATCTATGAAACAACAGCCATGTGTTCAGTCTGTCTGGGTCCGTCTAACATTTAATGGCTTTTTGCATGTTACAGATTTTGGACATCGCAAATAAACACAGTTACACATAAAATGGGCCTTGACAATGCATTTTGAACATAAACACCAGTAATATACCATAACATTATGTATGCTCTTAATTGTGTAAATGTACACTGTCTTGACAATTTGGTGACAAATGTGGGAACGTCATTGCTTGTACGACACTCTGCTATTGCTGGGCTGTGGAAGGATTGTTGAGATTAATTAGACTAAGAATGACTGCTTTTGATCTCACAGTCAGCTCTCAGCTAGTCATATAGAGTGAATGATTGGACATGACTTTCTCATACTCAATAATACTCCATAGTTATCACTGAAGTTACCATGCGTCTTTAAAAATTATTTAAAATTTTTTTTTAAAAAGTGGAAAAAGCCACCAGACTTCAAAATGAGAATGAGCACCTCTGGCTCTACATCAGCGAAATGTTACAATACACTGGAGGTGCTACAGTAATTTGCTAAATTATATACTGTAGTTTATATGCATTTATCTGAGCCTAATAAGATTCTGAACATTTGTTTTTGCTTTACAGATTGGTTTTGTGAACAGAAACCACATAAAACAAATATAGCTGTGCTAAGAACCAGTTATGAACACTTAAGAAGGATGCAGGGTGTGAAGAAAGGCATTCTGTATGATGTTTTAGAATTGAACTAGACATCTCAGAGTTGTAGACCAGCAACATGTATTGAGGATGTTTCATGGTTCATGTTTATATTCTTATCAAATCTAATCTCATCTGGTTTCGTCTCATCTCATCTAAGAAATATATTTCTTAAACAGAAGGCCTATTTTTTCATCCTGAATATTGTTGGGGTTGACTTGAAACGCGTAAGCAAAAAAGAAGAGCGTACCCTGGCAGGTGCTGCTGTAAGAGGTGCCGCTCATATGGAAGCCAGCATCACAACTGCATTGATAAGTTTGGTCCACTTTAGAGCAACGAGGTTTGCGGCTAAATTCCGGATTATTCACCACACTCCACTCTGGAGGCGCTGAAAAGTAGAGGGGAGGTGAAAGGAGATTAGGTTTCAGCCTGTGGCTGGTGGCAAAGAGACTCTGCACCACTGACACACACACAAGTACACATACAAACATAGACAAATTCAGACAAATCACATTAATAAAAATCACTACACCACCGTGCCGCCTATTAATCAATCAATAAAATAATATTACTTTTAAAGTCCAAGTGCAGGTCCATTTTAATTTAAGACATAGCACAAACACATGCACAAACAAAACACAAACTACAGTAGATCACAAGTACAGGGACAACAACCATAAACAATCTAATTCAATACAACTTAATACAATTACATTTTATTTAGATAACACTGAGCTAAATGCTACCGAGCAAGAAACACAACAAACTGAAGAACAAAACAAACCGAAAAGCTGGAACTTAAAATACAATGTTAAACTGAACATACGTAAATAAGACTAAGATGCAAACATTTTCAGGAACTAAACTCAAAGCATGTGCACATAACCACACCATGTGCTCTCCAGTTGCTTTGGGAAGCTGTAGACCAGCGTCTTCCTGACGGTTCCCTGATTCACAAAGGACATCAAAGGAGATAGCATTCAATAGATTAATAACATTTAATGGAGAACTTTCAGAAAGATCAAATTAAGTGAGCCAGACATGTAAAAGAGGAATGCTTGATCAGCTTATCCATCAAAGTTTCTTTACATGTGATCCTGACAAATTAACCAAATAATGTCATTATTTATTGTATTACATTTATTGTATTACATTTACATTTATCTTTTTCCTCAGACTAACGTTCTAATATGTATGGTGACCTGGTCCAACTCCCCTTTAGCACCACTCCAAGAAATTACTTTTGTTAAAACACCTGTGTGACCAGGTGATCCTCATCCTGGTCAGTGCAAGAGGGTGGCCCACAACATTCCAAATTAGTCCTGGTTTTGCATTTTTATTACAGTACAGTATATACTGTAAGTCTAACATAATTAAATCAACTGAATTATAATCTAACTATAATTATACACTACCAGTCAAGGGTTTGGACACACCTTATAATTCCATGATTTTTATTTCTTTCTACATTGTAAAACAATGCTGAGGGCATCCAAAATATGTAATAATCTACCTTTGAACAGTTGATATTGAGATATGTTCTGTAAAGCATTCATCATGTCTCCAACCTGAGGTGCGCTTAATTGTTGATTTCTGAGGCTGGTAACTCTAAATGAAATTCTCCTCTGCAGCAGAGGTAAGAGGTCTTACTCTCCTGGGATGGTCTTCATGATAGCCAGTTTCATCATGGTGCTAGTGTAGCAGATGTGCTTTTAAAACAATATTTTGTGATTCCATATGTCCATATTTGGATTTCCTGTGTCCTCATGCTGCTTTGGGGAGTTAGCACCCGTAGCTTCTTCCCAGTCTGCATGTGATTTCACAGCATGTGTTGTGCATTGCTGCCACATGCTTATTTGCTGCACAAGTCCTCAGTTTGCCTGTTTGTGTGCTGTCCAGATTCAATAAACGGGGACATGATGGCAAGAGTTTCAGTGTATTGAGGTTCAGTTTATCACACAACACAACGCAAATAAGACACTGCTACACTTGATTTGTTTTGCAAATGCAACTGACTGTTGTTACTTAACTACCTAATGCCGTAGGTTATTTCATAGTTTTGAAAAACAGCTAGTATTGTTCTAGAATGTAGAAAAATAAACCCAAATTTGCATCCAAACATTTGACTGTAACTAGAGACAGTTCCTCTAGAAATTGTGAAGTACTGGCACAAGGATGCGTCGGTTTTCCTGTGCAAAACTGTGAAACTGGTTCCTGTACTCATACTGTAGATTTCGTCAGATATCAGCAACGGCTCTTGTGAGTAGCTGCGCAGCTGACTCACACACAAATTTAATCTGATCTCTTGCACTCACTTGAAAGAGAATGTGACTGTGTTGATTATTGGCTGAATACCTTAACTCTCTGGACTCTCAGCTGCAGATTTCTGCATTATCACATTTGAACCATTGAATTCACAATCTCTGGAGGATAGGATGATAATGAACACCTTACTGCTGCGCCACTTGGGAACTTATAATAGAGATTTTTGAGCTGTTCGATAGAATGTGTCTGATTGTACAATTGAACCAAAAGAAACCCAACAAAATAATTTGATAAAATCGGAACACATCTTTTATTTATATATATATATATATATATATATATATATATACAGTATATATACAGTATATATATTAAAAAAAAGATGTGTTCCGATTCTTTAGTAATGTTGAGTCATTCCCATGGGTAGAAGGTTTTGGGCTAAAAAAGGGCATCTTTAATAATAAACCATACAACCTCCTTAACCAAGTCTAGGCATAAGCATGGCAAATATTTTGTATTTTTTAAAATTTGTCATTAAAAAATACAAAATATTACATCCTTGGATTATGAGTAACTTGGTCTGCGGGTTTGTTTCCAAGATAAATTTTTTTTTTGCTACTTCATGCACTTTGTCTGCATAACAGGTGATCACAACTGAGCCAGTGGTTCTTCTCTATCGCGCGCTGTGGGATTGTGGGTAATCATCTTCCATCTCGGTGTGCGTCCGTCACTTGTATAGTCAACATCTGTGCGCTTGTGTACTGTTTACTATAACATTGTGACCACGTGTTTGTGTGCATAAAGCATTTGCTGTCAAAGTGTAATGACTGTTCTTTAGTAACTGTACTGCAACAAGGGCCCCTGTAAAAGGTTCCTTGTTAAAGATGTTTGCCGACAGAGCAGTGATTCCGTTGTGTTTGTGTGTGATGGCTTGTGGCTAGTGGCATGGAGAGGTGGCTTAGTGATTAGAACTGTCGCCTACAGGGTCCAAGTTCGATTCCCGCCTCAGAGTCTGTGTGCATGGAGTGTGTATGTTCTCCCTGTGCTTGGTGTGTTTCCACTGGGTACTTCCGGTTTCCTCTCACAGTCCAAAGACATGCAGGTTAGGCTAATTGGCATTCCAAATTGCCTGTAGTGTGTTAATGTGAGTGTGTATATGTGTGTGGGCCCTGCGATGATTTGAATACCCTGCCTCGTGCCCTAAGACTCCTGGGATAGCCCCAGGCACTCCTTGACCCTGTATACAGGATTAAGTGGTATACTGTAGGTGATGAGTGAGTGAGTAAAAGGTTTTAAAATATTCATTATATAGTGAGTTGACCAGATTAATTTTTCTGAACTGTTTTTATTATATCATATAAAACAACAGACAGAGATACAACACATGCTATGATTAAAGAATAATAAGATTAAAGCAGCATTGTTTACCAAAATGCTATGCATGGAAGCTGGTGTTGTCCCATTCAGCACGATTGTGCTAAAAGCTTTACCTTCTAATACTGTACCCTTTAACTAAAAACAAATAGTATTTTCTGCTATATTTCAGGAAAAAAGACTTGGTAGAGCTATTTGATCAAGGACATTAATGTACAGACTTAAACAGATTCACCTTTTTGAGTCTGCTGCTGACAGCGGCTCCCACTCCAGTTGTGAGGACAAGTGCACTTGTATTGGTTGACCCCCTCAGCACAGGTACCACCATTCAGGCATGGGTTACTAGAACACTGATGTGAATCTTCCAATAAAGAAATTAAAAGAATATCAGTGAGGTGTTCTATCTCTCTCTCTCTCTCTCCTCTCTCTCTCCTCTCTTGCCATCTCTATAAACATTTGTCAGAAATATCAGTTTCTTAAAGGGGACCTATTAATCAAAATAGACTTTTTCATTCATTCGGTCTCAGTCATTTTTAGACATTCAGATGGGTCTTCAATCTGAGTAAACACAATCAATACAAGAAAAAGAAATATCACCTGCTGTTTGTCCTATTTCCATTTTTTGAGCAGGAGTTAATAGCTGCAAGCTATTCAGACTTTCCCCCTTATGTAACCTCATATACCAAGAGACCCTCCCTCTACTCACTGCTCTGCTCAACTGTGCCCAGTTCTGCCATATATATTTCCCTCTTAATTTGTTGGGCAAAAACTATGGTGGGAAAAGCCTGAAAATAGGTGGGAAATGCGTGTTAGGCCCTGGACATGGATGTTTCCATTCTCTGCATTCTGGTTGGTTGGGAAATTGCACATAATCAAAGGTGCTTTCAGAACAGTTAATTTAAATATATAGCCACTAAAACAATGCGTCTGGAAAATAAATAAAACAGGAAAAAAAATAAAGCAGTGTGGTAACTTATTTAAAAGCAATTTTGCAGTTATACTGCATATCGGCTTTGCTGTGCTTTGGCAGTAGGTCTTTTTATACTGTATATGTTGCTCTACTTTGTAAATCTCACATAACCTTCCCACCAGAGACCCATTTGTTCTCTTCCAAGCTGCATGACTCTTGCCATTTCTATATAATTGTTCTTTAGAAAAGGTAGATCTCATAAAAAGTGTGCAAATAGAATATGTATGCATAGCATAGGATTCATTTGCGTGGCATTTGAAGCTACTCCTATTGTAAAATACAATTAATTTGTGTGTTAGAGAGAAAGAAAGTATAACAGAGGCAGAGATTTCACAGTTTTGCTTTCTAGGCATGTGTCTAATGTTTAAGTTGCGCATATGATTTCTCAAAATACTTTTAAAGTAGGTACAAGCATTAGCAAATGTAAATCACCCTTTAATAAGTTGTTTCATTCACATACATTTTAAAGAAAAGTCATAGAAATATGCTTAATTGGACAAATACCTGCTTGCCTGCCCTTCAGATGTAAAACCTTTTTTTTTTTCATCTTTTTGTCTTTTTCCCCACTGTCTTATAAACTTGCCGGCCCAGTAGGTTTACATGCTCCAGGGACTAGAGCCTAACCCCTTGTATCACTTGGAATGTCTGAGACTGTTGCCAGCTGCAGCAATCAAGGAAGCCATCAATAGCATGCTTAGAATACTTTCCTGCCAGCAAACCTGAAACCCAATTTAATGAAATGTGTGAGTGGATTCAAAGGGATATTCCACATAAAAAGTGAATATGACTGAAAGCAGACGAGAAGCATGACAATATCACAAATGAGTCATTCATTACTTTTTCCAATCAGTCGCATTTTTGAGTCAGCTCTTTCATTCATCTCCGCCCAAAGGGACTCCCTGGTACAAGGTACAAGGGGAATGGGGTCTCTATAGTCTTTTTACAGACACTTTGGGGCCTGCTCTTTTTTTACAGTGGCTCTGCAAACAACAGCTTTGGCACAGAAGCATGCAACAGAGA
This sequence comes from Clariallabes teugelsi, assembly GCA_030014215.1. Taxonomy (NCBI): domain Eukaryota; kingdom Metazoa; phylum Chordata; class Actinopteri; order Siluriformes; family Clariidae; genus Clariallabes; species Clariallabes teugelsi. The sequence goes on along the minus strand of JAQMYG010000038.1, from coordinate 25,969,058 downwards.
AAGACTGTTATATGAGCACGAATATGAGTATACGGCCGTTCTGTTTCAGGACATTTAATGCCACATTAATGGGAGCTTCATTCAGTTCAGCTCAGCAACTCAATCCACTACAAAGAATGACTCTTTATTGTGCCTCAGCTTTATCAGTGTGAGTTGTCATTGAGTTCATAGTCATTGTTTAGAAAGCCTGCTTTGGGAATTACACTGATGCAGTAAATGAACTGTCTGCATTTGTTGTCCAGTCTGAGAGTATCTGACCAAGGTGTTCTCAATCCCATTCCAAGTGAACTGTTTTGTGGTTCAAATGCAATCAGAAAGCAATAGAACCCTGATTAGATCCAACTGCAGGAAATGAACTAAACATGCCATGCATTTTTTTTTTGATGAGAGTGAGTCACAACTGTACAGCTGCAGAATTGTGATTTGTTCTGGATACTCTGACCAATAGCCAAAAAAAAAAAAAAAATTTGTTATAAAATTTTAAAAAGTTGAGCCTTTGTTTTGATTTGAGTCTCGTCTCCTTCCTGCTTTTTTATTGGTTTATTTTTTGTGTTTCCTGGTGTACTCCGTTTTTCTCTTTAGTTTCTTGACTTTCATCTGTGCTCTTGTTTATGAACATAGATCATATCTGGTTGATGTTGTCTACCTGTGTTTGACCCCTGCTAGGACTTTGATGATGATTGCAGTATTAATAAACCTCTGATTTTACCTCTGACTGATTTTAACCACTTTAAAAACAGAGTATTTTACCTGTGTGTGCTCTGATTTGGTCACTGATTCTGCATAGCTATACTTTTATTTCCATAAATGTGCTAATATTATAATGAATGAGGTAATATTAGTATAGACCTTTACAGAGTGCACGGACTCCACTCCAGCTGCCATTCTCCTGGCACACTCGGGTTGCCGAGCCCACCAAATGATAACCTGGAGAACAAGTGAAGTGCACTTCATGTCCAATTAGGTACTTGGAGCCAAACTTCTTCCCATGACTTGGAGCTTCCAGAGCAGAACAAGTGGATGAGGCTTCAAATACAAGAAAATGACAGAAAAATAATTAAAATTAAAGATATGAGGATGGATGGTAAGCTGCAGCACTGTCGATTTTTTTAGGCTTCATTTCAGCTTTGCATAAAAATCTGAACACTCAAGAAAAAGCAAGTACTGTAGATGAAATAAATGTGAAAGTTTCCTAGTCTCGAAAAAACAATGTTCTTTTGAAACAGACGGACAGATGAGGTACTGCACATTGTCCAGTGTTGTTATAATTTGAATGAAAAATTAAGGTTTTTCATTGTTTTCCAAAGTTTAATTTAAAAAAAAAAAACTTCTACTACAAAACAATTCTGACTTCCGGTTCAAATCTGAATTTGAATAAAGACAAAACAATTTTAAGCACTGAGCAGATATATAACAATAATAATTTATGATAGTATATTATAGTATATTTATTTTAGTGATCTATTACACCGCTATCCGCTATCACTTTCAGATCACATCAACAATGCATACATACGTGAAGACTGGTCTGCTTGTGGAAATTTGGACACAGAATTCTGAAGGCTGGTAAGCTTGGACTTCATAATTCTGAGCCCCTCTGTAAACCGGATCTCCTGTCCCTTTAAAAATTTCTCCATCTGTTGAAGCACACCCATCACCCTCTTCTTATCTATGCAGCCCTGAGACATTAACAACCACATAAATATGATCAGGCAACATATAATCCTCAGGCTGACATTTACTTTAAAGCCAATACCTTAATTAAAGACATCCTTATGACATGGAAGCTGTGGCAAAACCACCAAAACACCCAATAAATTATTGGTTATCTCTGTAACTTAAGAAGCAGCACAAACAGTATGATTGCTTACATTCAGATGTGAATGATTTATTTCTACAGTGATTTATTTCTGAGCAAGATGGCCCTGTGCAGTAGAATAACTTACTTACTGAGCTAACTTACTGAGCAGTACATTACCAGTTGCAAATGTTGCTACATGCATGGCTTTTTCTCTTATTCATTAGCTAAATGTGTATACAGGGATCTTCACCCGTAAAAATATAGGTTACCATAAACCAGATACTGAAATGATTTATAAATTCAGTATATAAAGTATATAAAAGTAAACCCAGACAGTATTAATGGACTGAAATTTAAATGAAATAAGAGTATATTGTAAATAAGAGCCCTGAGCACAGGTACGTCTGACAGCAGACTTACTGATGTATAATTACAACAGAAGTTCTTCCACCTGAAAATCTACACTATGAGAGACATGGTCTCACATCAAGCTACAGTAGGACCATTCACAGCAGCACAAGAGATTGGCCACCAGTACAGAAACCTTAAGCAGGAGGAAAAGCAGCGAGAAGCAGTCATGTCAGGAGTGCGAAAGGAGCCACAGCATGCAGCTCAACAGAGAAAAAGAGTGAACAGATTGTTAGCAGAAATGGCATCAATATGATACCCAGTAACGGTATAAATACAGGTGAACCTCGAAAAATTAGAATGTCGTGCAAAAGTTCATTTATTTCGGTAATGCAACTTAAAAGGTGAAACTAATATATCAGATAGACTCATTACATGCAAAGCAAGATAGTTCAAGCTGTGATTTGTCATGATTGAGATGATTATGGCATACAGCTCATGAAAACCCCAAATCCACAATCTCAGAAAATTTTAATATTGTGAAAAGGTTCAATATTCTAGGCTCAAAGTCTCCCACTCTAATCAGCTAATTAAGCCATAACACCTGCAAAGGGTTCCTGGGCCTTTAAATGGTCTCTCAGTCTGGTTCAGACTGCTGACCTGACAGTTGTGCCAGAAAACCATCATTGCCATCCTCCAAAAGGAGGGAAAGCCTCAAAATGTACTTGCAAAAGAAGTTGGATGTTCCCAAAGGGCTGTACCAAAGCACTTTAATCGAAAGTTATGTGGAAGGGAAAAGTGTGGAAGGAAAAGAAAAAGGTGCACAAGCAGCAGGGATGACCGCAGCCTGGAGAGGATTGTCAGGAAAAGGCCATTCAAAAGTGTTG
>JAQMYG010000038.1:25933181-25951774 GCA_030014215.1 Clariallabes teugelsi | reverse complement strand
TCCAGCTCACCCCAAACCATCTCGATTGGGTTCAGGTCCGGTGACTGTGGAGACCTTTTTTTGTTAAGTACATAACTAGACATGTGTTCATTCATAGTTTTGATGCCTTCAGTGAGAATCTACCAATGTAAATGATCATGAAAATAAAGAAAAACCCCTTGACAGATAGATGAGAAGGTGTGTCCAAACTTCTGGCCTATACTGTACCTGCGGTGGCAGCACAAAAGTGGTCTACTACGTACAACAAACAACAAATACATTTCACCTTTAAAACTATGTTCTTATGGGTCACATAAGAAAAAAAATGTCACAGATTCATAAGTTTATTTTGTGAGTTCTACATTCTTGTAACGTCATTCCCATATTCTGTAGCAGTTATTATAACAAGTAATGATAACTTTGGTTCTACATGACATAACCGAAAACCTAATGCACAGTTTGATGTCTGAAGCCTCCCTTCGGTACACCTTCTTATTCTTTTTATGACAGCTGGCATCTGCTGCATTTACTGCCTCTCAGTACACCACTATCGCAGTAGCAAAATAAACAAGTACAGGAGCGGTACAGCAAGAGGTATCTTTCCACTACTAGTTAATTAATTGCAGATGGCATCATTCTCCCTGACAGATTTAAAAAAAAAATGTACATGAATATATTTTGGTGGCCTGCCAAACTATTCTCTATGTATGGAAAACACTTTATCAGTATAAAGCCATCATTATGAGTGGTTGCTGATTATAATGAATGTCTGATAATAGAAAGTCAGTGTCACCTTACTGCCTGTTGTCCATCAGTTCAAATGTCCATTTCTCATTCAACTGTTTCAGTTGGTGGCACATGTGGTCGTGGATATGGTGGAGGAAATTCTGGCAGGGGGCGTGGTGTGTTAAACAAGAAAATGAAGGGCAAGAACTGGGGCCGTGGCCGTGGCAGAGCTGGAGAACTTGGAGAAAGTGGCTGTGGAACAAAAGCGGTTAGGTTCTTTAAAGAAATTTGATAGCATTTTATCTTCAATAACTGTGTTTAAATAGCATGTTCATAACCTTGCAGGAAGTACAAGGCCAACAGTGTTTCCAGAAAAAACGTCCAATCATGAGCCAAGAGTTTATCAATCAACACACGGTTGAACACAATGGCAGAAACGTCTGCAAATATTTCATCGAGGGTAGATGCATTAAAGTAAGTCTTTTTGAAGTTTTATTGTATTTTAATATATGCATGGCATGTTGCTTGATTTGGCTTTTATATGGTATTGACTGTGATTGTATTTTCACAGGGGGATCAATGCAAGTTTGAACATGATAATGTAGTCCCAGAGAAGAAGAAAGAACTTTGCAAGTTCTATGTCCAGGGGTACTGCACTAAAGGAGAAAACTGCATCTACATGCACAATATCCTTAAAAAAACATCAACAGAATTGTTCCTTCTTGGCGAACCCCCCATCCTGCATGTCTTCGTCTTTTCAATGCTTTACCACACCCAATTTAATTCAGAAAAACCTGTTAATTAGCTGGTTAGGTAAATAAGGTGTGTCATGAGCTGACGTAAAACTAAAATGTGGTGGGCAGGGGCTCCTCCAAAACCAGGGATGAGAACAACTGATTTAGCGTGACTTGCGTTAGTGTAGTTGAAATAAACGTAAAAAAGTTTTCACTTTCCTTGTATGAATCCTTACACAAAATTTTACATGAATATCCCTGTAAGTTCTTCCACACTGGTGCAAAGTGCTACCAAGGAGACCACTGCAAATTCTCCCATGATCCTTTAACTGAGATTAAAAAAGAATTGTTAGACAAGGTAAGAGTTTATGCATCTGATCATTTGTTGATATAATCTGTAAAATGACTGATCTTTCATGTTTGCTGACATGATTTCAGATTTTGAACACAGATGAGGACCATGCCAATGAAGAAGAGCAGGAACTGGAGGACCTGAGGAAGCAGGGCATAGTTCCTTTGCCCAAACCACCTCCTGGTGTAGGGCTTTTACCAACACCAGGCTCAGGGAGTCCCCAGGATGGCAGCAAAAAGATCCCTTCTCTATTTGAAATTAAAGTCCAGCCAACCGTGGACCTGGCACAGAAGATTGCACTAAGGTACATTGTTTTCTATATGTCTGTGCTAAATTAGAACTAGATGTAATTCCTGAAGAAATGCACACAGGTGCATCACTTTTCCTGGCCATATTGCCCAAAACTGTTCATTCCCATTTCCTACACAATTACCATGTTTATATGAGCATGTGTGTGTGAAAGTGGAGGTGTGTGGGTTGGCCCTACTGCAGCACCCCTCCCCCTACACAGGATAATCACAGACAGAGAGAATATAACCTGATATCTTGCATATACTGAAATGGGAACAGCAGCCCCCTGATCCTGATACCTGACCCTGGAACCCTAGGCACTAGAGTTTTGGGGTTTCCTGGTTTGAATATAAGATTTTTGTGGCTTTTTGCAAAATTGAGTTAGCACTTTAGAAAAAGGTAGACAGAGGTAATTCTTTGTTATTCACCACTTTGCTTCTCCACTGTAAAATTCTGTTAATTCTCAATGCACCAGGTTCAAGGACATATATAAAGGGGTCAATTATTTGATTGATGTGATTTTTCTAAAGTAGTAGAAATTTTCGTGCCATTCATCGTGATTTGTGTTGTTTGCTGACTGGACCAAAAATGAGCAAGGTAGAATTCACAAGAATGGGGTTTGACACAGACCTGCGCCAAAAATGGTGCAATTAAGAGCACTTTTGAGAATTTCATGGATGTGTGTGCTAAATTGAGGAAGAGACGGCCTCCTAGTCATGGACATTTTGAGAAAACCGTTGGTCCGATTCCATGGAAAAGTAATAATTCACTATTCCCTGGTGGGGGAATTAGGGCTTGGGTAACATTAATTTACATTAATTGGCAAAGATTTTCTAATGAACTGTTGAGACTTCGAAGATGATGTCACACTTATAATATTTTTTGGTATGGTGGTGCTTATTTTCTAGGCCAAATTTCTACAATAGCAGCTCTCCCCCATCCGGACAGTTTCAGGGTAGTGCAGGATCTGCCCAGGAGGACATGGAGAATGAAAGCATGATGTCCCCAGGCCACAGTCATTCTATATTGCCACCTCCAGCGTCCCCTGGATCTATGGGTGGTTCTGCTCTTCACTTTCCAGGCCTTCCCCAGAGTCCAACACAAGCACCGCCTCAGGGATATGGCCAGTGCATTCTCATGCCAGCTACAGGCCTGCAAGGTCAGCCCTCAGTCTTCCATCAGAATAAAAATTCTCAGACGAACGAGCAGGGGGCACCATTCAAGGCTGGCGGACAGACAGACATACCTTTTCAAGCTATGAGTCAGATGCCATCAGAGTTTTTCAAAAGCTTGTTCAGTGTCCAGCCAGTTGGCTTAACAGGTAGGAATGAAACTTAACATATTTTTCCCCCTAATCCTTTAGAAAGAAAACTTATTTTACATATTATTCAGCTTAATTAACTTTATTGAGAAGGATTGAAATAATGTATCATATTATAATCAGCCAAATGCCCACATAATAGTATTTTATGAATTTTAATTTATAAAATAGAGACTAGGAACACTCTTATTTGGAACAAAAGTTCATGACAACAAATGAATATTCTGCAAGTAATTTAATATACATACAGTATAAGTATGGAAATCTGTCAAAAAAAAACTTCTTAGTTCTGTTATGTGCATTGCAAGTAAACTGTGTTTTCATAAGCACTGTGCAGTAATTATAATTTTATTTTTCTGATTGGAACTTTTTACTGAACCCCTGACCTTCTGTGCTTCAAATATTCTTCTTTTCCCAGAAGAAGCTCAGACAGGGTCCATGCAGGACCCTCAGCAGCACCAGGAAGGTAGTGCCCAGTCCCTCAGTGGCATGAAGGACATCTTGCCAGCTGTTCAGAAAGCTCTGCTTCTACACCTGAATCAAACTCAACAGGACTCTGACTCCCACAGAACTGAGGGACAGGACTCCATACCATTAAGCAAAGACAAAGGTGAGGGAAAAAATACACTGTATGTAAATATGTTTAGTTTTGGTCAGATCCATAGATTTTGGAACAAAGATAGTTTTTTTTGGAATTTGGCTTATTTAAAACACCACATTAAATTTAAAATGAATGAAGTCAAGATTTTCAGCTTCAAGGGGTTTGACAAAAGCATTAACAATTCAGGAATTACAGCCATTTCATACACGCACCTTTTTTAGGGGACTTGTGAATAATGGAACAATAATTACAAACATAAGGAATTTTATTACTTTAATACTTGGATGAAAATGCTTTGTAGTCAATGACTGACTGGAGTCTGGAAGCTATGCACATGACCAAATGCTGAGTTTCCTCCCTTGTGATGCTTTGCCAGGCCTTTACCACATCTGCCTTCAGCTGCTGCTTGTTATTGAGTCTTTTCTCATTCAGTCTTCAGCCATGGATAGCTTTATTCATCGGAAATATGAAGCAGCATCCTTTCAGTTTAGCAGTATTTGGCTGAATCTGAGCATAGAGTGTAGCCCTGTACACAGAATTCATCCTGCTAATTTTATCAAGTCACATAATCAATAAAGACCAGTGACCATTGGCAGCCATAAACACTTGTGAGAAAACTGCCTCCACTCTGTTTGTCTGCCAGGTGATGTGGTATGCTTTGGATCATGAGTTTTTTTTTTTTTTTTTCTTTCTCCATAGTTTTCTTTCCCACCATTGTGGTGCAAGTTAATTTTGGTGTTATCATTCCAAAGAATTTGGCAAAGTCTGATCTGGCTTTTGTGTTCTTGAGCATTACCAGAGGTTTGCACCTTGTTGTGGAGCTTTTGGATTTACTTCATAAATACATCTCTTGACTGAACAGCTACAAATGCAAGTGTAATACTCAGAACCACCTCCAAACCTTTTATCTGCTTGATTAGTCATATAGTAACGAGAGAACAGTCCACACCTGGCCATGAAACTGCTTGTTAGCTATTTGTTCCATTATTTATGAGGCAAAAAATGGGGGATTGTATCAAAATGCCTCTAATTCCTGACCTGTTAAGGCTAAAATTTTGTCAAACCCCTAGAATTAAAGTTGAAAGTCTTGACTTTGCTCAAATCTTGAGTGTTTTATTTCTAATTCATTGTGGTGGTGTACATTTTCCAAATGTCAAAAAAACTTGATGACTATATACACACAATCTGAGCATGTATATTATTGGTAAAAAAAATGTTTTACTTGTTTCAGATGAAACCACAAATTGGTATTCCAGTGATGATGAGGATGGCAGCAGTGTAACAGCTATCTTAAAGACATTAAAAAAGCAGAATGAAATGCTGCAGACACAGCAGTCCCAACAGGCTAAGCTTCAGCAGTCTACCATGCCTGCGGCCCCCTTGAATGACCCCCGGCTTCATAAGGAAAGGGCTCTGTTTGACCATCGACAGCATGCTCCAGATGCCAGGAGAGAATCTGAAGCTGTAATTGACCCCAGATTAGCCAGGGATAGTCACAAGTCTATAGAGACTGTGAACTCCAAGGCGGGTCCTCATCATCATCCTCAAGCTAGCTCCTCTTTGATTCAGAAACATTCTGGTGAGGATGAGGAGGGAGAACGCGAGCTGAGGGAGCGAGCTGCCCTAATCCCGCTTGATCCTAGTCCTGGAGCTATGCTGCGTGACCCTCGCTGCCAAATCAAACAGTTTAGCCACATCCGCGTTGACATTCTCCTTCAGCGACCAGCCTTCTCTCACAGTGTTGTCTGGGCACCTGAGGATCTCATACCACTGCTGATCCCTAAGCAGGAACCCTCTATTAATCTTCCTCTGCCACCACTTATCGCAGATGCCCAGTTGAACCGCAACCTCTCCACCACTTCAGACCTCCCATTCTCTGCCGTGAATCCTCCAGACCCACGTCTGGCAGCTGCCCGTCTTAGAGAAGATGTAGATGCCCTGGGCATCCCCCATGGCAGGACACTGCAACCTCGACTTAACTCTGAGAAACCAACAGATCCCCGGACTCATAAAACTGGAGAGGCTAGGATAAATCGGTCTGGGAGCCTGGACTCAAAGCTGCCTATCAAGAGAGAAAGTTCCTCTGGTGCAGGGGTTTCAGATCCAAGATTACAGCGAAGTGCATCACGTCAGTCTGCCACTTTGACTAGACCTGATTCAGAGAAGCTGCCTCCATATGCCCCTCGCTTGGCATCTTCCACAGGTAACAATTTGGGAAGCCCCACAACACTGCTTGGGGGCATTAGCTTGTATGATCCACGTAACAACACGTTGCTTTTACCAAAACCAGAGCCAGAGGAGCCCCTGAAAAATGCAGGCATCTTGAAGCAGGCAGAGAAATGCGAGAGCCTTCCACTGCCACAGGTGCCTGAAAAAAAGAGTAAAGATGTACAAGATGTCTTAGAAACCCAGAGCAATGGTTCTCAGCCAGGCCAGACCATGCCAATGGCAGCAGCAGCTCCTTCCTGTTCCCCGGTACGTACAGCAGCACCCGCCATGCACAACCTTCCAATCCAGCAACTGGCAGGACTCATACGTCCAGCTTACACAGACAGCCGACAGAACAGACCTACTGGACAGGCTAGTGGAGCCCAAGAGGAAGAAATAGATATGGACAAAGAAGTTGAGAAGAAGGGCAGGCCATTAAGGGATGTATTTAAGACTTTTGACCCCACAGCCTCACCATTCTGTCAGTAAACATTTCTGTGTTGAGACCCCTGACAGTCTCTTTTAAGAATTCACGTCACTGTATATGTTTCATACCTTATTTATTTTTTTATATACACTTCACCATGTCACATGGCTTGCAAACATGTTATCAACTTATGTTCGCAACAAACATCAAATGTATGACAAATGCTCCTCAAATGGTCCATGAGATTTATTTAGAATAAATGTGGTTGGATCATTTGCAGATGTACAGCTATTCATACGGAGATTGTTTGAGGGGAACTGTGACAGTGTGGTTAAAATAATGTATAGTGGTACATAAACTATAACAGTTAAATATCTTAGATCTGTGTATTACATAAAAGTGTAAAATTATGCTAAGACGTTTTATGAAGTAATACTGTGCAAAGCTTGTAATTATTTAAAAGTATACGTGAACATGTGGCTAATGTACTACAGCTAGATTACTTCTCAATCATTTGTGATACTTTGTGCTGAAAAGACAACTCGAGCAAGAAAAATGAAAGACCAAAATTCATGTAAAGGATTTTATAAAAACCTGTAGCACTTTATTTTCTAGACAACATTTCAGTTAATGGTTTTATTGTGTTAGGTGTTTTTCCATATCTTTGAACTGAATTGTTTTGGTTACCTGTGTGAGAATGGTTGTCCATCACATTGCTTTTATATTGTCTTAAATAAACTGCAAATGCTGTGACTTTTCACATAGATGTACACTATTATTGTCATCATTTCCTATTTCTGTTAGAGTTATGTTGTTAAATTATTCATTATGAAAACTTTATTTATATGTTTCGAGCACACTGATGGGTGGTGCAAGGCTTGGTGTTGCATGGTGTAGTGAAGTCTTGCGGAGACCTAGGTCATCCGTCTCAGGGTTCAGTTGTTCTTGTGTCCGGTGGATGAGGAGATTCTTTTTCCACTGTAAGCACAGGGAAGCTGCCTTTGCTGCTTCTGAGTTGGGCTCAGGTTGTCTCAAGCCCTGCCACATTAAAAAGAACACTTTACTGTTCACTGGATAAATTCAATGCATAGACATGCCAATCATTTCAGTGTGTTTAGTTTTATGTGCTCGGCTTCCATCCCATGAGGAACCTGGACACTTGCACTTTAACACAGTTATCCAGTCAGCAGTTCGTGTGGCAATAGCACAATGCAGCGAATTATACAGGACAAAAGCTTTAGTTAATGAACATGTTAAACATCAGAATGGGGGAAAATGTGAGCTTGGTGACTGTGCAGTGTTTATTGGTGCCAGATGGGCTTGAGTATTTCAGAAACTGCCAATCTCCTGGGATTTCTGGGGTTTACGCAAAATGGTGTGAAAAAAACAGTCATGAAGTGATAGTTGATGCAAACCTCCCTTTTTGAGGAGAATGTCGAAGGAGAATAGTCAGTCACCCCATGTGGCAGAAGAATCTAGAAAAACTAGATCCACGGTGGATGTGATGCGTATCTGCCAGAGTCAGCGCAGGTCCAAGTTGAATCATTGTCGTGAATCAATGTCGTGTTCTATCTGGGAATGATTCAGAGTGATAGAAAGTTTATGGTTGGATGTTGAATGTTAATGGTTTTTCGAACCTTTCTGGACCACTCTGTGTAAATTCTAGGGACTGTTGCATACGAACATTGCATGAGATCAATTCTGAAGTGCTCAAACCAACCCGTATACAGACAACTATGGCATAGTGGAAGTCACTTTTTTCCCCCATTCTAATGTTTGATGAGAACATTAACTGAAGGTCCTACCCTGTATCCGCATGATTTTGCCACATGATTTTGCCACGTGTTCACACTACAAGCCACATTGCTCAATTCCAAGTTTTGGTCAGATCAGATTTGCATGTCATGATGGCTCACGTTCATAATTACAAGTGACAAATCTGACTCTAATGTGGACGTGTCTGTCCTCTGAAATGACACGCATGCACACACTGAGACGTCTTTGCTTGCACCATCTATTTGTGCAACAACTTTAAACAATTTAAACATTTTAAACAATGAATGTGATTCTAGCAAAAAATATGCTATGGAGTTTGCTGTGAAGGATGGGAAGCAGTCAGCTGTATTTGTTGAGCTCCAGAAGAAGGAAGTAAGCCAGACGCCTTGCTTTAGCTGTTTTAGCAGGTGTTGCTAGTGCTGCTATGAAATCCTTGTGCTGCCGGTGCTGACTGACATCATTTTATTTAGCAATCTTTTGAAAGAGTGCCTTTCTCTGCATAACACTGGCTCCAGAATGATAAGCACCCTTACCCTGATGGAAGGCCTTGCCTTCTGTAAACACTTGTAGAGAATTACAATTGATTATATTTTAAACTTATGCACAGTGTATTCTTAGATTTTAACATATATGACTTGCACTCTTTAATGTAGAAAACAGTTGTTAATTACATTTCCCATCTGTAGATATGTATTTGTATTTGTGTCATGTAGATATTTATGCACTTTGCTAACCTACGGGCGAAAAGGTTTTGGGATAAAACATCTTGGTACCGTACCCGGTACAGCACATTATCGTCCACCTACTTCCTGACAATGACCAACAACCACTGTCTTGTGTGTTTTGCAAGCTCTTTTGTTTTCCCCATGGTGATGGATGATAGTCATTTTACATGTCAATTTTTATACCCTGTGTAAACAGAACATAGTCAATACCAAATGTACCAAGAGTTTTATAGTTTCTGGAAACTAAGCACAATGTGTCAATAATTATGCAACATGAGGCAACAATTGTAATAATATTCCAACATTAAAAGAAAATTATAAAATGTAATATGAATTGCTAAATATACAGTGCATTTGGGAAGTATTCAGAGCCCCTTCATTTTACATTTTGTTATGGTGCAGCCTGATACTACGTTTGTTAAAATACTTTTTTCCCCTCATTAACCTACACCCAGTACCCATAATGCCAAAGTGAAAAAAGAATTTTAGAAATGTCTGTAAATTTATTAAAAAGAAAAAACTGAAGTATCATGTACTTATAGTGTATACCTTGAAATTTAGCTCAGGTGTCTCCCATTTCTCTTGATCAGTACAAAACAAAAGCCCTCTCAGACTCAGCATCAGTACAAAGCACACGAGGAACAAGATGAAAGTAAACAGTTTGGTTTTAATTCTAAAGGTTATGTCTAAAGGAAACCAGGCACTGCTCATCACCTGCCCAATACCCTCCCAACACTAAAGCATGGTGGTGGCAGCATCATGATGTGGGGGTGTTTTTCAGCAGCAGGAACTGTGAGACTGGCCAGGGTTAAGGGAAGGCTGAATGGAGTAAAGTACAGAGATATCCTCAATGAAAACCTGTTCTACAGTGCTCTGGACCTCAGACTGGGCCAAAGGTTCACCCTCCAACATGACAAGATGCTAGGTACACAGCAGAGACAACACAGGAGTGGCATAGGGACAACTCTTAATGTCCTAAAGTAGCCAAGCCTGGAATTGAACCCTTTGAACATTTTTAGATAGACTGTGCAAATGATCCCCATCCAACTTGACTGAGCATGAGTGGCAGAAATTCCCCCAATCCTGGTGTACAAAGTTTGTCGCGTTAAACCCAAAAACACTCAAGACTGTAACTGTGGCCAGTGGTGCTTTAACAAAGTACTGAGTAAAGGGTCTGAATACTTAATTAAGCACATGTAATATTTCTTTAAAAAAAAAAAAAAAAATTTACACAAATTTCTAAAATTCTGTCATAACTTTGTCATTATGAGTACTGAGTGTAGAGTGAGGGAAAAAATAAATTAGCCTGCAAGAAAGGGAAGGGGGTCTGAATACTTTTTGAGTGTACTGTGTAGTACCAGTCAAATATTACAGTAGGACACAAGTTTTGATTCATTACCTACAATCTGGAACAATACAGGCAAAGGTGGGTAGTAACAAGTTACAATTACTCTGTTACATTTACTTGAGTAACTTGGTAAAAAATTAAAATAAAAGTACTTCTATGAGTAGTTTTAGTGCACCATACTTTTTACTTTTACTTGGGTAGATTTGTGAAGAAGAAACGCTACTCTTACTTGAGTAAATTTTTTGGCTACTCTACCCACCTCTGAATACAGGATATAGGAAACAAAACACTTCTATTCAGCTGTTTGACTAGAAGGGTTTTGTGTAATGTTTATAGCCCAATAATGGCTTACAATTTTGGAGTTGAATAAAATGAAAATTAAATAAAAGTATTAGAGTTCATTACATTTATTTAATTTTACCTTTATGCATGCAGTTTCTGCAGCTCGTATCCCTTGGATGACAGTTTGAAGTAAATTCTGGGCATTTTTCACCAGGATTTCATCAGAGGACTTGCACGCAGGAGTCACTGCATTAACACTGGAGAAACACCATGCACCCCTTGGGTCACATGAGATATTACTTTTAATAATGGTTAATAGCTTATAGAAAGGTATGTGATTGCATTAAAGGTGTAAAGTTCCTTAAGTTGTACTGTATACAGTTGAGGCCAAGGTTGATATACAGCTAGGTGTAGAGCATTTAAACTTATTTTTTCACAACTTCATACATTTTATTTTTTATGTCAATTTGGATGTCTAATTTATTACCATAAAAAGACATTTCAAAATAATAGCTAAGGTTTTTTTTTTTTTTTTTTTTTTTTTAAACTTTTATTTATTTTTTCTTTTTCTTTTTTGAGTCTCAATGTATCAAAACAGCATAGCACAAAGTGGCATTGCCTTTTACTTGTTAACCTGGATTGCCTGGAGTAACATTCCACAAGCTTCCCATAATATTTGCCCATTCCACCTGATAGAAATCAGTAAGGTGGTTAGTTTTGTGGTTTAAGTTTTTTTCAAACATTTTCTCTGAGATTTAGATCCGAGCTTGATCAATGTGTTGAGTGCAGGATATTTAATTATTCATTTTGTTGATAATAATAGCTTTATCAGAACTAAAAATTGATTAGCACTCTGTTGGAGAAGAGTGCAACATTAATGATAATGCTAAAGAAGACGTTATAGACAGACATACTTTATGTAGTTGAAAAGCAGGGTTTGCTAGTTATAGCCACTGCTGCCTCTGACTTATTCATTAAGGAACAAAATCCATTTATTTTGGAGTTCAGGTGAACCTTTTGAACCAAAGTTTTTTTTTTATTTTTTATCTCTAGCAGTTCATGAATGATGCAGTGCTGGTGTGGTCCAAAGATTTTTATATTGAATACACTTGTTTGTGCTTAAGCTTGTTGTACTTTCAGTTGATTGGAAATTATTACTAAGGAGGACCAGGACTTGTGGAAGTCCACAAAGTTTTCCCCTGAGGTCTTTTCTGAGTTAGTTAATAATCTTTGAATATTATAAAGGGCAAAAGGCATTGGCCATAAGCCTGCCAGGCTTTATTTGTCACATATACATTACAGCACAGTGAAATTCCTTTTTCGCATAACCCAGGGTAACTGGGATCAGAGCGCAGAGTCAGCCATGATTCAGCACCCCTGAAGCAGATAGGGTTATGGGCATTGCTCAAGGGCCCAACAGTGGCAACCTGGAGGAGCTGGGGATTGAACCCCCGATCTTCCGATCAGTAACTCAGTAACCCTCTGAGCCACCACTGCTATTTACGTAAGCGATTCATTTTCTTCTGAATAAATGTATCTTTTTAAAAGAAAAGAGCTATTTCTCCTAACCCCTTTTTACTCATCTTTACGGGGTGCCAGTTTTAAGGCATTACATGACATCTGGTCAGTCAGCAGTGTAATGACTAAACATCCTTAAATCAATTTCTTAAATCTTCTACATATTGAAGAAACTGTGAATTGTGAATTAATTTGCTATATCAGAATTATGTGACGTGTTAACTTGTGACATAATTCTGATATAGCAAATTAAAGCTTGAATATTTTAGAATTACCTCTGATTTACTCACTCACCCGCTCACTCACCGTCTATACTGTTTTATTCTGTGTACAGGGTCGCAACCGGCCTGAAGCCTATCCCAGAAGACTTAGAGCATGATGCAGGGTACACCCTGGACAGGGTGCCAGTCCATCGCAGTCCAATCCATAGCCTAACCTGCATGTCTTTGGAGTGTGGGAGGAAATGGAGCACCCAGAGGAAACCCCCCAAGCACAGGGAGAACATGCAAACTCCATGCACAAAGACCCGAGGCAGGAATCGAAACATGGACCATGGAGGTGAAGGCCACCCTACTTGACTTGAAATGGATGATAGCGTAAAATGTGTGGAGTTGTGAAAAACTAAGATTTCATTTAAGTCAGCATTCTGTCATAATATACCTCACCTGGAAATAATGGTGAGCTGGTTAGTAATGGTGACAATCTGCTCTGCTATGATGCACAGCTCATTAGATGAGTGCTGATCCAGGCAATGGTCAGCTATGACCATCACAAACTGTGTGACAGTCTGGCAGCTCAAAATTAAATCTTTAGCTGATGATACAAAGGCATCTTTACTCTGGAAATGAAATGAAGTACTTAAATAAAATGTAAATATTATCTCAGAAATAATACTTTCTGAAAAAAATCTATTTGTTAATTTTACCTGAATTGGCCCTTTCCTTTTTAAGTACTGAGTCATATCATAGATTTTATCAGCCATTTCTTTGGTCACCTTGACAATCTGATTTCCATGAACATCCCACCTTTCTGCTTCTTGCTTCAGGAAGAGTGACGTGTAGGTCAGAGTAGGATTCAGAGAGCTGAACACTGGTACTCTAGCACTCCTCTGTGATAGTAGGTCCTATGAAAACATGAATGTTTTAGTTCTACATGAAGTCTGAAAATAGCAATAATCAGTTTGTGATGTCACTTATTTCACTGTTTAATTATATAATTAATGTAATAATGTGTAAAGGTATAATTAGTTACCATTTTTGATTCCTGGTGTTTCATAGAAAGAATGTTTACAGGATTTGTGTTTTCAGAGATTTTTTGTCCAAGGGGTTTTGAAACTTTTGTGCTAGAGCTTGGTTTTAAATCAGTTTGCAAAACTCCACTGTATACTTTGCCCTGCAAGCCCAGTTTAATCTGTTCTTTAGTGACAGGAAAAATTCCATCTACTTTGGAAAGTTCTTCTACAAGGTAATGTGCTTTTGCTGACCAGCACTGTGTCTGAATGTCAATACTTAAAGTATCAGTGACAGTCTGTGTCTCCATTATTAACTTTGCCCTACTCAGTATTTCTGACATTTGAAATGACAAATGGTCAGAAATGAATCTTAGATTGGACCTCTCTCTTGGGTCTCTAATAAAATTGAAACAATCTTGGACAGAATCAGTGGCAGTTTTAACATTCCTCAGGAGAAATTTTTCAGTTGCCTCAAACTGTGTGTGCATTTCTTCAGCTTTCATAGAACAGTCTTTTACAATTGCTGAACAAGCCAAAGAGACAACGTTTTCAATTGCTGTTACATACTCCTCATTAACTTTGCTCAAGAGACAACAAAGTGATTTCATCTTAATCTGAAGCTGTCTCTGTAAGAGCTCTGTTCTTGCAAGCCTCAGGGCACTTGACCTGGATACAGTTATATAATCCTCCATGGCCTGTAAATAGTCTTCACTAAGCACTTTCACGTCATCTCGTTCTTTTAAGAGTTTTGCTTTACAGCTACCTATAGAGTTTAAGGAGGATAGCCTTGCTGCCTCTTGGATGCGAAGTGAGTGCTCAGACATAGTTGCTACCCATTTTTTTGGTGTCATCTGATACTGGGTCATCTGTCCCCGTTCGTGAGTGGTACGTTTTCCCAAAATCCGGTCCAGTGAGGACAGGAGAACTTGCATGGACAATGCCCAGAGGATACAAGGTCCATCAAGTTCATCAGGCTGACTTGTTCTGGAGACGAGGAGGTCTGTGAGATTCTTTGTATTAGTTTGGGATTTTTGGAGCTTGCTTAATAGAGATGTTACACTGTCATTACTCTCACCTTTCCTCATTCTAATATCAGTTGACGTCACAAGTTCAACTGTGTCTGCACACAAACACATGACTTCTGTGAGCTCTTGGATGCAGGTGTCCACCATGTTTGCTGTTTGGTTATCAATCATTGCCTTGACTGCATGGTACCACATGCCAGTTAGTGGCAACAGAATACTGTGTGTGTTTTTGATGAGGTCAGAAATCTGAGCACTATGTTTATAAACAGTATCTATAATCTTCACTGAGCTCATGGCTGTTTCCTGTGCTTCCTGGACAAGCAGTGGTGTCAGTGTGACTAGCTCAGACCGAAGTTTTTCCACTTCCTGATTATCGATTTCCTCTACAATACTAGCGGCCTCCTTTATAGCCTGGGTATAACAACTGGAAAGTTCTACAATCTGTGTGCAAGCTTGGTTTAAAGCTTCAATATTTTTAGCTTTGCTCATGTTGACAATTTTGTATAAGAGAGGCAACAAGTCAGTACTGTGTGACATTTGGACAGAGTTTGAGTCCATAGAAACTGACTTCTTTACTGCTCTGGGTTTAGACTGATGCACTGTGGTAAGTTCAGGATTTTCCTTCTCTGAAAGTGTAACTTTAAACTGAACTGCCAAATCTTCCTTTTCATCTCTTTTATCTAACTCTTCCTGATAATTTGTTGTCTTCTTTGTCTCTTTTTTATAAGTAACTGGTGGGACAGTAGCCACTTGCCGAGCCCCTTCTCTCAATGGGCTAAGCAGATGTGGGTGCTGTAGACCATCTAAACCTTCATAAAGAACATCAAAATTCTTTATAGCCATCGTGATGCTGTTGGCTAACAAAGGGAATGCTTCCTTTTGAAAATTGGTGTTAAATATGTCTGTGGCATACTCTGTCACTTCAGCTGCAGAATTATCAGCTTGCTTAACAAGTACAAGTAAGCCATTACGGTAAATGGGATCATCACTCTTATCTACATGTCTTCTCACAAACCGAACTACCTGGCTCATTCGACCAATCAGAAATCTTGTATGTTTGCTCAAAAGTGGGTGGTTATGGGATTTGTGAGCCTCTACACACTTATCCAAATCATGCTTCATCTCCTTAACAATGAGGTATATGAAATCCTTTACATTAATGACATCATAGAATGCATTCAGCAGTTGTTCTGTTTCTTCCCCCCATTTTTGGTGAAAAGTGATCAATTTATGTAGAGCTCCATGGTATTGCACTGAGTCTCCCTCAAGCTCCAGCAAAAGTGGTATGATCCCATCCTTAAGTCGCAGAAGGCAATAAATGGAGTTTTCCACACTCTCAAGACTATTTTCATCAATAGCTAAAGCTGAGATGAAGCGGGCTACTTCAGCCATCTTATCTGCATAGGATATAAAAGTCTTAAATACAGTTTGAATAGGATCCATGTTCAAATCATCCTCTATGTCAGTTTCTAAGTGGTTACACTGCTGTACACTGCTTCCCAGCTGCTCCAGAGGACTTGATGATAAGACAAACGTGTCTATTACCTGGTACAGGGTTGCTTTTACCACTGCCTCATCCAGTTCATGGATTTGTATCATTAGAGAAACACATAATTTTTCCTGATGATCCTTTAGCTCATGCTCATCTGTATAATTTTCCTTCATCTGCCTTATCTGCTGTGATATCTCTGACCACTGTTGCAGGACAAATTTACAATTTGCTGTCACACAAGACATAATTTCTTTCCGAGAGCCTTTTGCAACAGCCATGCTATGGAACACCAAATCCCGCAGCACAACATCAAAATTACTGTCCTTAAACAAGATGAATGATGGATCAGACAGCAGTTTTAATAATCTCATCCGTCTTTCTGTGTAATATCCACATGAACCTTTGGACATGCGTTGATAGTTGCCCTTGACCATCGTTATGATATCATTTATAGTGCAGTCCAGTAGCTGAAGGATGTATTTTTTGGAATCTTGTGCTACCTCACTGGTTGGGTGTTTAATTTTTGTGTACATGGCAGTGTCAAGCATTGAGATACATCTTCTCAATACCTCCATAGAGGTTTTCACACAATCTTGCTGCCTCTGATCACATAGGTCTTTTACTCTATTTGTTACCAAGTTGTGAAGCAACAGGAACGCCTTGGAAAATGTCTGGAATGTTTTTAGTAATGATGGCATGTCTGTAGCATCTCCAACATCTTTTAGGCAATTCAGGAGCCAGTGACCAGCTGCAGTAATTTTCCTTACAGTTGCATCATCTTCAACTAACAGAACCTGTGTCAATAAAAGACATTTATTTTTTAGTACAAGGGGGGGAAAAGGCAAATCAAGTAACACAACCATATCCTATGCATCTTAATCACTTATTCTCCTCATTTTACCTTCACGACTCCTAGGAGCACATTCTGTGTGGCTTCAATAAGTTCTTCTCTGTGCTCTCTAGCTTCTGGCTGTATGCTGAGCTTCTGAGTGGCAAGAAGTACATGCTGACCTGCCATCATTAGAGGTTCCAGGAGTGGACCCATTTCCAAGCTGATGACATCATCATCTGACTCTGCCATCACTCTGTGGACAGGGAAACAGAGGTATGCTAACAGTAGCTTGTGTTCAAAATAATACCCTGCTAATATTATCAATGAACTTGTTTACATTTTACATGTCTGTTTACAAAGTAATGCAACCACAGGGGGGCACAATCCAGTGTCTTCTTGTGCTGGTCCCAAGTCTGAATAAATGCAGAGGGTTGTGGCAGGAAGGGCATTCGAAATAAAACATTGGCCGAATCAATAATGTGTATCATTAACATGACTTCCATACCGGATCGGTTGTAGTTCGGGTTAACAATGACCACCGCCAGTGCTGTTGACCTACAGGGTGCCGGTGAAAATTACTGTGAGCTACTGTAGGTTGAAGAAGGAGAGACGGATGGCATGTTTGTAGGCAGAGAGAATGTTGGAACTTTGAACATTGGGACTATGACAGGGAAGGCAAGAGAGTTTGTTGACTTAATGCAGAGAAGGAACATGGTAATACAGTACCAGGTGGAAAGGTATCAAGGTTAAAGTTGTTTTACCATGGTGTAGATAGGAAAGGAAATGGGGTAGGACTCATCCTGAAAGAGGAGTTTGTATGGAATGTTCTGGAGGTGAAAAGAGTATCAGATGGGGTGATGAGTCTGAAGCTGGAAATTGAAGGTGTGATGTTCAATGTTGTTAGTGGTTATACCCCACAGGTAGGATCTGAGTTAGAAGAGAAGGAGAAATATTGTAGTGAGTTAGATGAAGTGATGCAGACCATCCCCAGAGGTGAGAGAGTGGTAATTCAAGCAGTTTCCAATGGACATGTTGGGGAAGGGAACAGAGCTGATGAGAATGTGATGGCCAGATTTGGTTTTCTGTACAGGAATGCAGAAGGACAGATGGTGGTGGACTTTGAGGATGGAAGAGGATGGAAATGGCAGTAGTGAATACTTTTTCAGGAAGAGGCAGGAACACAGGGTGACATATTAGAAGCAGAAGGACTCCGCTTCTACAAGGTGGACTACATCTTGTGTCGACGTTGTAACCTGAAAGAGATCAGTGACTGCAAAGTATTGGTAGGGGAGAGTGTAGCCAGAAAATACAGGATAGTGGTGTGTAAAATGACCCTGGTGGTGAGGAAGGTGAAGAGGACAAAAGCGGTGGAAGATGAAAAAAGAAGACGAAAAAAGTGTAGTTTTCAGGGAGGAGTTGAGACAGGCTATGGGTGGTCACGAGGTTCAATTGCAGTTGACTGGACAACTACAACTAAGGTGATCAAGGAGACAGGTAGGAGGGTACTTGGTGTATCATAAGGACAGAGAAAAGTGGACAAGGAGACTTGGTGGTGGAACAAGGAAGTGCAGAAATGTATACAGGGAAAGAGGCTAGCTAAGAAGAAGTAGGACTCTGAGAGGACTGAAGAGAGTAGACAGGAGTACAGGGAGATACAGCGTAAGGTGAAGGTAGAGGTGGCAAAGGCCAAACAAAGAGCATATGAGGACTTGTATGCTAGGCTGG
>JAQMYG010000038.1:25898890-25910380 GCA_030014215.1 Clariallabes teugelsi | reverse complement strand
TCGATTTCATTTATCGCAACTCTTTGCGATACAGATATTGCGTATACCATTATCGCGATAACGATAATTTTTCGATACAGTATATCGTGCAGCCCTAACGATTACCCACAACTCTGCAGTGCAAGAGAGAGAAAAACCATTGGCTCAGTTGTGATCACATGATGCTCGACATCAAAACAGGAAGCGCATGCGTGATGCATGATAGTCGGTACTCGTAAACAAAGACTTGCTAGGTTTTCAAGTCAGATTTATTAAAAACATTTGCTCGTCTTGCGAAACACTCGCAAACCGCGTTACTCACAATCCGAGGTTCCACTGTATCTTCTAATTTGAAGCAGGACTGGTCTTTCCTGATTTTGATTTCTTTCTACATTGTAACCCATAATGGCTCTAATCTGAACTTCTGAAGTGCTGTTAATTGGTGATTTCGGAGGCCGGTAACTCTAAATTAACTTCTTCTCTGTAGCAGAAGTAAGTTTTGGTCTTGCTTTACAAAGCAAATGCACTTGACAATATTGTTCTTGTAAGAACTATTCCAGAACAGTTGACCTTTGTGTCTTGAAAAAACAACTGTCTGTATTGTTCTATAATGTACGGTAGAAAATAAATCCAACTTTGTGCCCAAATTTTTGACTGGTACTGTATATGAGACACCAATATAATCCTGCAAAGGGACTTGTTCAAAGTTAATCTTAATACTTAAAAGTGCTCTCATGTGATTTACTACTATTATATAGTTTTACTGTACATAAGGCACTTGCTGTTTTATTAACTGAGAGTAAACTGTCAGAAACCACCTAGCTCTGGAAAAGTTGTGCGCAAATCATGACCAGTTTAAGGAACCAAAATATTATTTAGATAAAACTTGCTTATATCTGTATACTTATTTCAAAATAAGCCTGTTGCAATTCACAACTGTCTTTCTTTGACCTTCTGTCCCTTTCTAAGCTTATTAATAGTGTACATATACATGCTCCCAAGTTCCGCAACAGAATAGCATTTCCTTATCAGCCAGAGTCTGAATCCCCATAATGGCACAGCTATCTGTGGCTGAGATCCCAAGAAAGGAAAAATTCCCCTTGCTCTCAGAAAGTAAGGAGTGTAAAACTATCTCTCCCTTGCAGAAATGCATGCAGAAAATAGGAGTGGAATATAATCCAAGAGTTGAACAATGGGCTCCGAAGCATTTAAAAGTACTGTACCTAAATAAAATTTCTCCTGTTTTTCATAGCAAATGTGTTTGTTAAGACATTTTGCATATTATTCTTTTAAGCTGATCTTTAGACTAAAACAGAGGATTGTGAAATTAAATGATTAATCATAATCAGCTTGGATGATAATTTAATACTTGTGACAGACATACTTATACATATCTAGGCTACACTGATAATCATCACATTTATACACAAAGGCAGGTGTTCAGCAAAATAGGGTTTCACTTCCCTGGTTATTTGAAAGTCTAGTGTTAATGAAACAAGCATAACTACCAAGATTTACAGTGCGGAAATTATATCAAATACAATTTCCTTACATAAATGTGAAATAGTTTTGACACAAATAAATGTTACAGGGTGAAGGATGCACTCACTTGTGTGTCTAGGATGAGGAACATGTCTGCTCCATTGCCCACCAGTCTGTTAGGTAGCCTTATGTCCACAGTGGAGCCTGGCAGTCTGCTTGGCCCATTGTTTATCACCTAAAACAACAAGATTGGGTAACTGTTCTTTTCTATCAAGAGCATGAACAAACAAACAAACTTTAGGCTTTGCAGTTTCCTGAGTATACAATAATATAATAAATGGTTGCATACATGAAAGGTAAAGTTGAGAGGTTGGAAGTTGCACTCCAAGTCCTCCAGGTGAACAAAGCGAGAAGAGTCAACAGAATTTCCATACTGGAATGAGGACGGAGTAACCACCCTGTGGAAACCGGTGTACAGATTAGGTACCTGTTTTGATCTAATATCGCAAAGTCAGCATTAACGTTTTAAATATAGAAGGGACAACAACAAAAACAATACTGAAACAATGTATTTGGTAATTATATACTAAATGAAAACAGAACATGCGTAGATTTATCTATTTTAATATAACAAAGGTGCTGAAAAATTTGGTATTATTGCCTCTATAAAAGAGCAAAGTCTTCTAAAAACCTTCATCTAAAACCTTTAGGACTTAGAGTTTATCATCATGTTTATGCCTTATATTTGAAGCAGGACTCTGTTTTAAAGTGGAGTGTTTTAAACCTGTTTTGTTTGAAAAGTCCTCATTATTACAAGCACAATAAAACAGAGCAGCTGCTCAGACAATGGTCAGCTGTATCATGTACAATAATCAACACTGAACACTGTGACTGTGCATGATGTTCAAAAGAAAATATAAAGCTTGTCCAGGGACAAAATGATCACAAATGAATATGTAAAAGAAGGCATATTTTATACATTTACATTAGAAAATCACCATTTTACATTTTAATTATTGTATTGCAGTCAGGAAGAGACTGTCTTTACACAGGAATACAGTACATAGCCTATTTGTTACTTTATCCATGTGAGCTGTGTTTAACTTGAGCTATGTTAAATATGAAATACATTTTATCTGAGCTGCGTTTAAAGCAAGCCGTGTTTAGACCTCTGAAGGACTGAACTCCTACCCAGTGACAGCTGTGTCCACCTCGTGCATTAGTGGGATGGACAGCTCCAACAGGTTATCATGTAGTTTGTTCTCATGTTCTGGATTGGCACTAAGTTACACAAACAAGATTCACAAACACAGTGAGGAACAGGAAAGTCACTGACAAAGTTACACACATATACACTTTACAGTATATATAAATTTTATACCTTATATATATATATCTATATACACACATTAAATCTTACCTCCTGGCATGCACTAAAAATATCAGTGTTTTATTTTCACCAGACAGATGACTTGTGTCAAATAGTACAGACAGATGGTACTAAAACAGAGAGGAACAAACAAACACATTAAAACAATTCTACTAAAACAACTATTACATTTAACTCTCTTAAGTGAAACAGTGGATGAAATAAATTGAGATGTAATAAATAAATAGGAATTAAAGGTCGATATATGACCAGTGTGACTGCAAAATTTGGTACATTTTTGGACTTATTTGGATTTTTGGCAAATTCTTTTCCTCAGGCACACATGAGTATCTATAGCAATAAAAAAATATCTGGAAATCACTACAAATTCTTCTTTTAGAAATTTTTAGCTATAACTGGCACTGGTTTGGATGTATTTGGGAGCCATGATGACTTCATAGTCATATTTACTGTACGAAAAAAAAAAATGAAGCAGACAGAGGTGGTGCTTATTGCTTTCTAAACAATTAGACTCAAAATGAGAGACAAAAATCCTTTAAGGAAACCTGGAGAACTATTCATCAAGCCTGCATTAAAAATACAAGAAAGTCTGTGAACAAGCAAAATATGAAGAAATGGCGGGTGACATAAGACATTTACAAATAACTGTATATGCAGTCATTTAATGCCCAGAAGGATGCTATATGGCGCGCAGCGGTATGATCATATGACACTGGCATAAACTAGCAAAGTGAAACTAAAACTGGTAGGAGTAGGCTGACAATGCTGTGAACTGAACTGCTGTGAACTGCATTGTTTTGAATGTTTCTCATGATATTTAATAATCTTTGTTATTAACAAACCTCAGCACTTTTA
Source organism: Clariallabes teugelsi (assembly GCA_030014215.1). Classification (NCBI taxonomy): domain Eukaryota; kingdom Metazoa; phylum Chordata; class Actinopteri; order Siluriformes; family Clariidae; genus Clariallabes; species Clariallabes teugelsi. The sequence goes on along the minus strand of JAQMYG010000038.1, from coordinate 25,906,674 downwards.
TCCTTGTGTCAATTGCTCCTGTGACTCTCTTCAAAAATAAATGAAGCATGTCCCCCCCCCCCCTCCCCCCATTGCACCATTGGGGGCGGAGTAACGTACTTGAAGGACAGTGCTATCCGCTCCTTTCGCTTGTGTGAGCTCACAGACGCCCCTGATTGGCTGTACTGTAGAGCCGTGATTAATGTGGGAGCACTAAGTACCTCTCATCCCTCCCCTCTGAGCTTGGCCAATCAGCTCTCTCTAGACCTCCAGCTGTGAGAGGTTACAGCGTCACCCGGGAATCGAACTAGCGATCTCCGGATGATATGGCGAGTGCTTTACCACTGCGCCACTCGTAGGCCGAAGCATAAATTTTCTATTGTTTTAAATAAAAAATCAACCAACTTATCACTGATACTAAATTGCATATTTTTTTGTGCCAGGAAACATACCTTCTGAATGATTTATCCATTGTGATAAAATTGTGGGAGGTCATACAGTAGCATTTTGCAAAATCATACAAAATTCACACTGTTAGAACCAAAACAATTTGACTTAATATTTTGCCATTTGTTGCATCTTCACAACTCATTTTGCAATCAAACTGATCATACTTTACTTAATAAAACGGGTGCATAAGTCAATCTATTTTACTTAGGTAAAGTGGCTCTTTTGTGTCCACCTTAGTCTGGGCTCTCATGAAAGGAAATCCCACACTGCATCTGAGGAAGTCCAGCTGAATCAGTTCACAGGAAATACCCTTCTCTTCCTGTAGGAGAAATTGACATTAATAAACACTAAAGTAAGATATTAAATTAATGAGGTTTTACTACGAAGCAGCCAATTCAGTTAGACCTGACACATTACAATTCAGCTACTGTGCTTTGTTGAAACAAACCCTTTGTTAAAGGCATGGAGATTTTCTACATCATGTTATCACAGAGAAATACAACACACCTGTACCCAAACTGTTTAGAATGACATTGGCTTAATAATAATGATATTTTAATGATTAAAAACTCATTCATTACATGCTCTTATATGCACTTACTGGTCACTTGATGAGGACCTTATTATTCCTATTCTAATTTTGACATACTGTATGCTGAACTCACTGTGACATTCCTTAAACCAGTTTCAGATGACTTGTGGCTTGTGACATGGCTTATTATCAGGCTGGAAGGAGCCATTATTAAGGGACCATGTCCTCAACAACAATACTTGCTGTGGCTACTGGTGCTTGATTGATTTTAAGGGACCCAGTGTGTACCAAAAAAAAAATTCCCACACCATAACATCTCAGTCTACAGCCTGAATTGCTGACTGAATCCATGGAGGTCTTTTTATGCAAATTTGTGATCCAACTATTTTCCTACTGTAAAAGTCCAAGATTGAGACAAGGAAATTAGAAAGATTGAAATTCAAGATGACCAGGTGATATCGTTCCAATCTTCAGTTGTCGACTTTTCCTCAGCCAGTGCCAAATGTAGCCTCAGATCTTGACTGAGTGGAAACCAACATGGGTTGTAGCCTATCCACTTTATGGTTTAAACTCATGTGCATTCTGAGGTGCTTGTGAGGTGCAGGGATGTAAAGTGTGGTTATATGAGTATGCTTTTCTGTCAGCTCAAAGCAGTCTAGTTATTCTCAAGTGACTTCTTTCATCTTTAAGATGTTTTTTTTTTGACAAAAACCACCAGTGTCTTAAAGTCATACGTTAATTAACTGTACTTTTTACACTGTTTTTTGTAAACTCTTAAACTCTTTTCCAAAATACTTAAACCAGCACACATAATGATTATCTGAAATTCTTGACCTATATCTGCTTGATTTTATGTGTTGTGCTGCTGCCACATGGTTGGTTAATTAAATGACAGCAACGAAATATCAAGTCTTCGAGTGTTCTTAATTAAGAGATCAGCTAGTGTATATTGATTGAGTCGATCTTGATGATTCAAGAAGCAGTGGCCTTTGTACTGTACTTGTTAAAACATAGAATAACTACATCAGTTGAATTAAAAATATGTAATAATGACTCCAAAGTCTGAACTCTGTTTTAAAAATATGCACTTCAAATAAGCAACTATGTTAAAATGTGTGTACTGTACATAAAAGTCACAAGTGTATGCACAACTACAATTCTGATAGAACCATATACTGTACAGTAGGAGTTTTGGTCCTCACAAAGGGTTAGAAAACATGCATATAACCATCACATCGTTCAGCAGATTGTCACACTCTATCTCACTTCCACAAACACCACAATGCCTACAAAGGCTGCACAGGACCACAACACCCAGCCAGCACAGACACATTAATCTTACTGATCACAAACACCTAGCACTATTACTTATCCACAATATTAAAGGACTCAATACACAAACTTTACATGAATAAACACTGTCCTAGTTACCAGTCTCTAACAAGTCTTGCATACTCTTGCCTGGTTTTAACCTATTTATTTATTTAGTCAATTGACTCTTGTCTAGTCTTTTTTTTATTATTAATTACCTGAACATTACCTTTTTCCTGATTACAATTTTCCTGTTGTTTTGGTTCTGTGTTCTAGCTTTATAATGTTAAGCTTCCTTTCCCTGCACTTGCATCCTTACCAGTCAGCTGACAATAAAAAAGATAAAAAATATACAGTTCTGTACAATACAAAAACAATACGACACAACACAATTCAAAATTGATTGCTAGAACATGAATGGGATAAAAATAGCTTGTTTAGTGCTATTGTTTTGGTTATGTGTATGACTTCTTGAATTTCCTGAGAAGGAAGGATTACTAGCTAATGCAGAAGGCTGGACTGCTCAGAATACTAGTGGGGAAATTATAATAACACATCTTTGCAGTTATCTTAAATGTTAAGCTTTTAACTTATACTTTGCAGCCAATCTACTTACAGAACTATGAATTCATGACAGCCTTATAAAGGAATGAACAATAAAATGCACCATACACATTTTTACTCATATTCACCATTCACATTTTTACACACACACACACACACACACACACACACACACACACACACACACACACACACACACACAAATACACACACACACACACACACACACATACACATACACACACACACACACACACACACACACACACACACAGAACAACATACAAAAAAATTAACAGTAAAAGTGGAAAACCTCTGGACAGTGTGTTTGGAAGCTTGTCCAAACACGGCATAGATTCTTTGGCTTTTTGTAAACAGTGAGGCTTTGACCCTTGCAGGGAATGAACATTCATGGGTTATGGAGCTGGCCTTCTACAGCCCATCCATGGGAGGCCTAGGGAGAGCTGAGAGCCACCAGGGCTCTGACAAGTGCACTGATAAAACAGACCAACTGATGCTCATCAAACTTTTTTGAGAAAGAGAAGAGGAGGACTCAGAGACTGCAGAGCAGGACATGATTCATGGGCCTGATGCACTGACCTCTCACTGAGTTTACAATGGTGCTATTCTTAGCTTGACTAGAGTGCACTTGGAAGAAAATATATCAATAAATAGTCTCTTCAGATAACAGGGATGGGACAGCTCAAAAATGTTTTCAAAACACACCCATAACACTATGATACTTTGGCGGTGTATATTTGAGTCACTCTGCATGTGACTCGGTTTACTAACATCACCACAGAATTATGAGCTCCATGGGCACCTAGTGTGGCACAGGGTGGAATTTTTAAAAAACATTTACCAAGCGTGCTTGTCTGCACCAGTAATAAGATGAAAGTAATGGGAATACTGGGGTGCCAGCATTTCCTTTATATCCTGACTGCACAGTGCTGTATCACAAACAAAGGAAGTGAAGACAGTTTGTTTACTCATTGTCTGTGAGAAAGACCTGACATATGAACACTCTCTCTTTGGACTTGGCTGTCTGTCTTCTCCATGTTTCACATGTTTGTGTCTCACATTTGCTGGTTTATGCTGTAAAATACCTTTCAATTTATTTTAATACAAGCTAATGTAAACTCTACATGAATGCTAATAGGAGCTTTTGATTTTTTCCGTAAAAGTCCCTTAAACAGTGAACCGTCAATTTCACAAATCATAGAATGTCAAAAGTCAGAAATAAGTATAAATAAAAGCTGTGATGTAGCCTCATTATCATTTTAAATTAAATAAAGAGAATACATGGCTTTTGACTCTAATAAAAGCACAGTGTGTGTGGGTCTACACTTCAGCTGCCCTCAAAAGATTGTAATTCTGAGAGAGTTTCTGAAATCCATCAGGGGAGCAGCTCAGATCTAGAATAAGGTTGTAAAAAACATAAACAATGACGTCTAAAACAAAACAAAAGAAGTGTATGAGTTCATATGTGGTCCATCAACACGGGAAATAGCACCATGGGAATTGATCTGGCTTGACCTCTGCTCTGCATGGAGTCATATCAAAACTGCTGGCTCTTAACTAAGCTGGAGTATTTTGAGTGTTTAAACATATGTACAGTAATAAAACAGTCAGAACAATGCTGATTCTTGTATGAACTGCTCTTTCCAGGTGGGTCGTACATCAAACAATTTTGGTTTTAACAAAAGGAAATACATGGTCAAGACCTTAAACATTTTGACAAAACGTTTCTTAATTATTTTGCTGTGTGGCAGGGTGCATTATCTTGCTGAAAGAGGCCACTGCCTTTAGGGAACACAGTTTTTTCGCAGCAAAGTTTAGGAAGGTGGTACTCAAGGACCCTTGGGTACCATGACCCTGTTACCAATTCATCATTTGTCCTTATTTGTACTACTTTTGGTCAGTAATATCAACTGCATAGCTGAAAAATAATAATCTTTGGAGATTCTCTAAGCCAGTCGTTTAGCCAACACAATCTGGCCCTTGTCAAAGTGGCTCAGATCCTTACATGTGCCAGTGTAACAAGGTAATTCACTTTACCTGTCAGTGCTTTTTAATGTCATGATTTATTTGTATATATTTAAAAATCACATTTTTAAATAGCAAATGGCACTTATCGGATTATTTTTTCCTGCGCCAACGTATTTCTAAAGATGGGTAACAGATGAAAAAAAACAAATTGAGGGAATGAAACTAGAAGTCCTCAAAAGTGATGATGCCTGCCAGTCCTACATTTTTTTCCCTCTCTACAGAAAAGTCCACACATTGTTTGAGTCTGAGTAAGTCCAGTGTGACCAATATCTCACATGGCACACATGTGCTTACGACAGAATGTGTTCTGATAACTTTAGCTTGAGTAAAACACATGTTACTAGAGGACAATTTAAAAGATGCTCCTGGAGGCTGAGATATGGTGATAAAAGAAGGCTGCGATTTGATGATAGCCAGCTGCTTTAGCTTACACCAGCAAATCTGTCACCTCCTGTTTCCTGCACTTCCTCTTCTACAGTTCTCTCTCTCTCTCTGTGTTGTTAGAAATACCAGAATATGCTATATGTGTCTGTGTTTTAATGACTCACCCGCTGCAGAAAGTTTATGTAATGAACCTCCCTGGAAAAATTTAGGTAGATGTTGGTGTCATAAGCGTCATCGCCAGCATTTACAATGGTTATATTGAGAGATACATTTTTCACCCCTCCAAGAGCAAGGTGGGGCCTGATGTGATGTCTGAGCGAAAAACATAAAAGAACAAATAGGGCAACATGAAGCTTTGCATTATTATGATAACAAAACAATATGGAATATGCATGCAATGCACTTCCTTAAGTATGTCAGTAAGTGTCTAAGATTCTCTAATGTTGAAACAGGCATGAAGGATATTCCTATTGCATACACACTTATAGCATATCATCTTTACCTCTTGTTTTGAATCACGAACAAGTCTCTCTCTCTCTCTCTCTGTTACACGCACACTTACACACTCCAGCATTTAAATATTTAAATCAGTCAATTATTGAAAAGCTCACGTGTGACTTTAGCAGTGAGGTTAAGGAAACACTATCACCATTTGGACAAAACAAACAAACAAAAAAAACACATTATTACAAAGCTGACTCCTAGACCTCCTTAAAAGATGGAAGATGGATGACATCCAGTGGTAGTCAGAGCCAAGCATGTGTCAGAGCCCCAGCATACACACCCACACCGACTCAAACTTTATGACGTCAATCTCCAGCAAGCAGCAGCCAAGTACAAAGGGAGCAACAATGAAGAGAACGGAAGAACAGACAGAAGATTTTACCCTGAAAGCAGCAATTTGCCGTGTAGCTTCAGGTCAGCAGCACAGTCATCAGACAGACAGTTCTTTTCAAACCAAGTCTGCAAACAGACAAAGTACAGGATGTTTACACAAGTTAAATGTTCGTGTGATAAATGGTAAATTGTGTGCTAGAGGGTGCTATTGTTCAAAAATTCAGACATTGTGTTTGGATCCTGCATAGACATTTTCTGATCATGGGTGGCTCAGTGTTCACCTTTAAAGATTCCAAAATCAAGTTACAGTTACAGTCCGCTAGAATAAAACAATATTTTTGTTGGAATAATTATAAATTTGGCACCTCTGCTTTTAAAAGTAGTAAAGAAAAAACTGTGAATTGTTAGAAAGGATACTAATTTCATGATAATTGATTCCTGATGTACTAAAAGATTTTTATTCTAGAGAGTAAAACGTATGGGCTAAAAAAAATGTGGGCATTAAGATGAGCCTTACACAAATAAAACCATCATGAAAATAAACATTCATTAATCTCTGGGAAATTTAACTTCTGAATCTGAATTCACTAAAAAAAGTTTAGCATTTAGCAAAAAAACCCCAATCCTTCATTTAATCATGCTGCAGAGGGTCAGTAACAATTTGAAGTGTTCAGCAATTTACTGAATGTCTCTCTTGGATGGTCTATAAAATTTAACCTCATTCCTTGCTGCAATCTTCTCTCCTTTCTTCCAACGCAGTACAGGGGAGAGTGAAGCAAGCTCATGTTTGCGATGAACATCCAGCACATGCTTGCCCAGGCTGTAGGATGCCTCAAAAGTGATTGCTGCGAACACGTCCTTAACTTCCTTCTGTGGACACAAAATTACACATGTTTAATGGAACAAATAATCAAATAAAAACATTGTACGTGTTCAGTCTTCTTCTAATTGTGCTGTAATGGACTTTAACATTTGGCATGCTCAGTGAGGCCTGTAGGTTCTAAGATTATTAGTTTATTAGGTTTATAAGTTTTTCTTTGAGCTTGGGGTGAATGTGCTGGGACATTCACTCCTGGGAAGACTGGCAACTGTCTTAAATTCTTTTCACTTGTGAATAACCTTTATTGCTTTAAAAAGATCAACTCAAAGTGGTTTAATTTTTTATTTTTTTTAACCCTTTACAGATTAATGTGCACTAACAAAACTTCTGCTCTTATAGAGATCTGCACACAAAATCAATGAATTAAACAAGGCTTGATGATTGGCTACAACTTACCCTCTTAAATCCTGTCAAATCAGTAAGGGGGTACTTAGTATTGGCCACGTTTTTCTTTTTGTTTTTGGCTTCATTTTTGTGAAATAAATAATATCACAGTAAAAAAAAGGATATGATATTTTGCTCATCATTTCTCATAATTGATTGTAATTTCTCACAGAAAAAGTGCTGTTTTGGTAAATTCATCACACAGTTTGATAGCAAACTGAAATAAACATTGTTTTCAGACTTTGACTCATTTTGGCAAATTATTGTCTGCAGGCACAGATGGTTGTCTATAACAAAAAAAAAAACATTTTTGTTGAAAATCAATATATATACACTATCGTTCAAAAGTTTTAGAACACTTTCTAACTCCATGATGGTTCCTGATTTTTATTTCTTTCTACATTGTAAAGGAAT
>JAQMYG010000038.1:25884037-25894037 GCA_030014215.1 Clariallabes teugelsi | reverse complement strand
ATTAGGCTGATTTTAAAGACCTGATGTGGATTTAAATAAACCTCTAAATAAATGTCAGACTACAGTTTTAGAAATTGATGGGCCTTTAAATTATGAAAAGAGAGCAACATAATCTATCATCCACCCAAGTGTAAACAATTAATGCATTGAGAGAGGGCCTGATTTCATGAAATAGCTCTAAGATTGATTCAATCACAGCTTGCATATCTTAAACTATGAGCTAAGCTTTGTTTTGACCTACTAAAGTGTTAGTGTAACCAAAAAAACAAAATGGTCTCATTGCACAATTTCTTCCTTTATGCTGGCAGTGTGTTTCAGTTACCAAAGGAGGGAGTGGGGTGAGGTCAGCCAGGCACACCCAGATCATGCCTGGATACAAGGCTCTATGCTCCCTGTTTACAGTTGGATAGCATAGTAAAGCTATTAATCTGTGACTAGAAAATAACATTAATAGCTCTTTCTTAAGACTTAAAATACGTTTTACTATAAAATCCAAGATTGTGCAGCAAAACATAACCAAGTGATGCGTCAAGCATTGTTTTAGAGACTTTAAAGTGAAAGATCTGTTTAAACCCCATTAATACATTTATGATGAAGCAGGAACTGATTTTCCCCCTCGTACAGACAATCTAGAATAATTGTAAATTATCCAGAAATAACTCCAAGAAAAATATTCTTGTCCCTAGATCTGTGAATAAATTATTGTGTTGAAAAACTAAATTAAACCCATGCACATTCCAAAACCAAGCTACACTACAGTAAAAAATATATTTTATGAGATTTTCACCTTTTGAGTCCTTACATGTGAAATTTAATAAATTGTACAAATGTACTAACATGACATGTATTGATTTATTGCATATACCTATAATATTATTCATGACATGTATTGATCTATTGCATATACCTATAATATTATGACAGCAATGCATTATCCCCTGCTCTCAATTCTGGGTTTAAAGCCAGCAAATTCCAAACCAACAGGTAATCCTATCCATGTTTTAGTTTTGGGGAGGGGAGGCATGAACAGCACACTGGTGTAAATTGCTCTCCAAAATATCTAAGCACATATGAAACTCATGATTAAACACAGATACTCATTCCTTAGTCATTAGCCAGTATACAGAAATGTTTCATTTTCTAAACAAATCAAACTAAAAGCTCTCCAAAAGCTGTTAGTTAAGCAAAGAAGAAGACCTACAGTACACTCATACAGACAATATTCACAGGCCCATAGAACATTTTCAGCACAGACAGAACAGCATTTTTCCCATGGGAAAGGGTCACTCATGTACCATCAGTGGATAAGAGCATACAGGCCACATGGAACACAGTGTTTTAGTGTTTAGGACGATGTCCACACTAATAGGCTGACAACTCATTCCATCTGTGGTGCTGTCCTTTTCCCTCTCTTAACTCTACCATATCGCAGACTCTTCATACAGTAGCATCTTGCATACAGTCTAGGAATCTGCAAATATGGGAATTCGTTTGAAGAATTCTTTTTAAAATTCAAAAAACCAAACAAGGAAACATGAAACATGAAGTGAGTAAAAAGTTTGGAATACGGACCATATTAACTTCTTTGTACAAAAGGCTAGATTTTCCATAATACTAATTATGTATAATACATCATTAGATGAAAACAAGTAGTTTATTAAACATTTGCTAAGATGCATGTTACTGTACTTTTTTCCCCACAAGTGAAAAAAAAAAAGATTTCCTGGTATGGAGTGAAAAATCATGTAACCAAGACCTGGACCAAAAAATACATTCCTTGCACATACTGTACTTAACCAAACAAACATGATTACTCAGATTACTCTTTAAGATAAAAAATGCTTAATAATGACAGCACGTCACATCAACCTCTGCATTAAGAACTACAAAATACAGAAGCTTTGACTTGCATTATGTTTATAATGCATTATTATTTTCTTTATAAACACATAGTATCACTTTACTCTGATGTATGCTAATTAGTGTTCCCCTTAGAAGGTTATGTTTCACTTCCTCCAATAATAAATATGCCTCGAATATTCCACTTGCATACTAAGCAGGTGGGTTCCTTCAAGTAAAATTAGGCAGCTCACTATACTGTATACTAGTCAATGAAATCCTCTGCTCATCTTAATCCATGTATTCTGATCGATACTCTTTGCTCTTTGAGTAATCTAGTTTTTTTTTTTTTTTCAGTTTGGCTAATCAGCAGACTGCAAACAGAAAAAAAAACACATTTAAGGAAGGGGGTAGAAAACCTACCCAGGAAAAACACATTTGAGGAGGGGGATTGGAATCAGGTCCTTTTATGGAAGTAATCTTGAACAAGGTCTAGTGACTGATGGAGGCTGTCAGTACATGACGTTATCAAGCTTAACTCTGTTTGCCCTTTCAATATAAAGAGTGTAAGAAGTATGTCTAAAACAGGAATCTTCTGTTCAAACATCCACGTGTTTCACTTCAAAATTACACCTCCCAATTCCAGGTGTAAATTTAAATTAGGAAAACACTTGCTGTTTCCCATTTGTCCAATAAGGATATGATCAAGGCCTGTATTTCACCATATGGTCATTATGGGTTTTAAATCCATCTAATAGTTTAAAGACTCAATCAGCAGGACATCCTCCTTTTCCTGTAAACAGGAGGATGTCCTGTTATTTTTAAATCATTCTATACTTGTGAAATACTAAAAAGCTGCTATACATGGTATGGTATAAATTGTGCAGTGACTGCAAGAAAGGTCAGGGAGTTCATTAAACCATAGTAAAATTAAATAATGAATTTCCTAATGTATACATTAAGATATATTCATGAAAATTATAATATATAGTATAACATTTAAAAGTAGAGAAATATCCAATTCTTCACAAATGTACCCACTATTTAAAAGCATTTAGTGTACATTTGTCTGTAATCACTATATTTGAATATATCCTTTAGTACAGTACGACCCACTGCATCCTGTGTAGGAAATATAATGAGCTTTACGCATTGCAACATTGCTGGCTTTCACTGTCCACAGGTCTGTATATATTTGATGTGATTATTTATAACCAAAACCAAATGAGATGCTTTAGTCATTATTCTTTTTAAAGTTTAGTCTAAAATGATAATAAAATAGTAAAAAATAATAGCTGTGAATATCTGTGAATAACAATGAAATAATATATGTGAATTAATATTTAGTGTATGTACACATTAATTTACAAAAGTGATGCTCAAAGTACAAGGTACAGAGGCCGTTAACATTAAGTCTAGAGCTTCATATAGGTTTAAGATGATACAGATTTGGTCTCTTTTAGAGATTTTCTTGCACGTGTGTGTGTACAATTATACCCTCTACTCAGAAGTGAAACCTAATACATCTACAAGCGCAACACAAAGTGGACCTTCTAGGAAAGTAGATGCAGTACAATTAAGCAACAAGCAGGGTAAAGACCAGGTTTAATCACTTAACTGAATGACTACATAATAACAATATAGGGTAACACTACAGACATTAGAGCTGCCTATTCACAGATCAGTTCGTTCATCTGTGTTTGCTGGCCAGATCAAATCCTCTAACCTTTCAATACAACTAGTAAACAAATCAGGATGAATTAATGTATGGGTTCCTTTATCAAACATGTTAATATATGTTTTGAAGCTGGATATTTATGTACATATCACTTCCAACATCAGTAGGGACATTAATGGATGATCCATGATGACAGAACATTTGTTTGGAATTGCATATGCTCATTTTAGACTAGAGTTTTTCCATGGCATTTACTATGGGTAGGGCTGTGCACGTTTCAGTGTTTTTTTCCATCGCAGCGTTTTATAAATAGGTGCTGGAGTGGCAAGCATGTTTAATGGGAGACAGCTGGATATGATTATCTTCGTGCTATGTAGATTCATTGTATCAGCTTTCTTGGCCTGGGGTAAATGAAACCAGTGGAATGGCATTGAGGGAATGGCAGTGTCATGTGGAACTGAAACACGGACAAGCACAAAGCTGACTGGTGGCGGGCTGTCTAGCACTCTCTCCTGTAAAGAGCGAGAACCCTGCATACAGTAGCATCTCAACACTAGCATGAGTATGAGTGTGTGTGCCCGTATGCATTCTATGACAGTCTATAATAGACTTTAATCAAACCCAAATGTGAAAGATTTATTTGAATTCATCTGTAAAACATGTAATTTCATCTGCAACATGACTGATTCTGCAATAATATTATGTTATTGCATCCATTTTAGGTTATCAAAAGTGTTAAACAATCTTAAATCAAAGGAAAGTAAACAACTTACTAATTGGTTGCATATTTCATTCTGACCAGTTGACCACTTTCTAACTGCAACCAATTAGTAAGTGGTCAACTGGTCAGAGACCCACTGACATCACTAAACTGTCACTTTTCTAATGGTATTCCAGGCTTATAGCACAGCTTCTTCCAGTTGTTTTGTTTTGGTGGACTCTTCCTTCAGTTCCCTTCTTCAGGTGGTAAAATGCAAGCTTAATTGGGGCTAACGTTTTGTGATCGACCTGACCAGCCCTCCACTTTTTTCTGCGTTTTTTGTTGTGTTTTGGGCCATTGTCTTGTTGCATGATTTTGTTTCTCCCAGTTAGATTGAACGAATTTCCATAGAACTGGTGGAAAATGTTTCTGAATTCATTCTAATGTGAGCCAACATACACGCATGCATGCTCAAGCCATGGCACTACCCCGAAGTTTGATCAATGAGTTTGTATGTTTTGGATCATGAAGAGATCATTTAGTTCTCCATACCTTTCTATAACTTTAGTACAGTAGATTAATCTTTGTTCCAAATTTTTTTCTTTATCTCTGAATTTCTTTGTGACTTGTCATCTTTCCTTCTGATGAAAGTTTGGCATTTTGTGATATGGCCCCTGCATTTCTGCTCTGAAAGTCTTCTTTGAATGGTGGATTGTAATATCTTCAGCCCGGCCCTATAGAGGAAGTTGGTGAAGTCACTGGCTCTTGACTTCGGACAGGGAATACATTAGCAGTTAATGGTAAGCATTTTGCAAAGTTAATGGTAAGCATTTTGCAAAATGCTTACCATTAACTGCTAATGTATTCCCTGTCCGAAGTTAGGAATTTTATATATTGTAAACTTGTAAGTTTAAAATTGTTTACTTTTCCTCAAATAGACAGTTTTCTGGTCTTTGTGTTGGTTTATCATTTATAACTAGAAATGCACTCTTCATAGTTTTGACTACTTGAAGGGTTCAAGCAAAAGGTGCAATCTTCAGTGTCCAGCACAGTGTTTCTGCTCAAAGCTGAACCAATTTATTTGTTAATTGGCAGGTATAATGGGTATGTTTATGCAAATTGTGTATTAAACTGTGCTGGACACTGGCCCACCAGGACTAAAGTTGTTCACTACATTTAGCCTTAAATATTCTTAATATCTTTTGATTGCAACACCAAATGCCATCACTGTATAACAAAACAAAAAACCCACTTTGTTCTTCCAATACTTTAGGAAGGGACTATATGTATTCATAAGCAAATAACAAATATACTGTACAAAAAGAGAATGCAATAAGAAGATCTGTGAACAGCTAATTAATTTGAATTTCAGTCACTGACATTATCATTTTGTTCAGGTTAGTGTTTGTTGCAAGCTGAAGAGTTAGTACACTCAAGAGAGTTGGTACACTCAGCAATTTGGGAGCTACTGTAGCTCTTATCATTCATTCACTTATCTGGAGCCTATCCTTGAACACTGACCAGAAAGGAAGAGAATTCAGGGGTTGCAGGGAATACACACATGCATGCAAGTGAACACACACACATGTGCACACAGACACAGAGAGCTTCTCTCCTAGAACCAATTTGTCTCAGCCAATCCACCTGTCTGCTTGGTTTTAGGCATTAGGCGAGAGGAAACTAAAGAACTCAAAGAAAACCATACAGTAATCAGGGAAACATAAAGTAAGACAGTAAGTGACCTTGAAGAACAGACAACTGCCAAAACTTTAGGAACAGACAATAGGATAAAACCAAGGACACAATGTAACAGTGAAATCAATGGAGGGGTCGCAACAGCGGACCATCCGATCCGCACACAACTTGGCACAGGTTTTATGTCTTCCTGACACAACCCTCCCATTTTATCCAGGCTTGGAACCAGCACTGCATCCAGTGGCTGGGAATTTGTAACTACACTGTCTGGCCTAAAACCTTCATTACAGACAACATTCTCAATGGCTTTGTTTTAACAACCATATGTAACATCATAACCTTTATTTCTATCCAGAGCTGAATTAACTTTTGGCTGAGATCTTGTATTAATGACAGGAGTCAAACTCTGTGAAGCCTTCTCATGCACATCCCGAGGACTTTCAATGGGGTAAAAGTGAGGACTCTCCAGACGCTAATTTATGTGTGAAAATCATTCCTCATGCTGCCAGAACCACTCTTTCACAATTTGAGCCTGATGCATATTGGCCTTATTGTTTTTTGACTGAAATTTTCTTGCAGCCACAAGAAAATTCTTGAAAAACTCCATAGATGTTATAACCAGTTAATTCAGTACATTCAGGTAGTCAGCTCACTTTTAAACATTTCATTGCCACATAATGTTACTGAGCCTAGACCTGACCAACTTAAGCACTCCCAGATCATAATGCTTGAAAGCAAGTACAGTGCACAGTATGCATAATGGGCACATCATTTTTTACCCTTCGCGCTGGAATAGGGTCAGTCTGGACTCAAATCACATGACATTTTTCCATTGCTCCAATGTCCAATCTTTATGCTCCCTCGCAAACTGAATCCTATAACTGTAGCATAACTTGCATGGCCATGAAATACTTTTCTGACATCGCTGTTAAGAGAATGAGAAGCTACTTTGTGCATCAGCTAGTGTTAAAAGAACTGTTGCCAGTAGAAACATATAAGTCACTGCATCAATTATTCAATTACCTGTAAAGTTACAGTAAATTGCATGTAAATGTAAAGGTTCAAATGTACTGTATATGTACTATGTATATCCAAAACAACTTTTCTGGTCATGCAGTGCACATGTATCCTACATAGCAAAGTTCAATATTTAATATTATCACATTTTTCTTTCAAGTGCAAGTGCTCAAAATACTGTATTAAGCTAAAAATAACCAAACAAGAAACATCTGGATAGCTGATATGCTATTCCATAGCCCCTGCCAACAGAAACATGTTCTGATGACCAGCATCAAGCAGTTACATAACGCCTCAATAATTTTCAAGAATGAAAATTACATCTGGGCTTTTAATTTGTGATTTGTGAAAATGTTGTAGCTTTAATGTTGAAGCTTTAAGATTCTGCTGAATGAACTGCTGTGGTAATGGTAAAAACATTGTCCATTAATTATCTATTAATGTTGTAAAACTGTATATCAAAGGCAAGGTTATCTGAACCAATGTAAAACAACTTATGTTAAGTAGTCTGAAATATATTTGCTCATTATTTGCAGCTATGCTTTCTGTATCTGCATTTACAACTAACACTACAGTTCACCTAATATACAAACCTCAAGTGGCAGTGCTTGCTCATACTAATCCATGATAATACATACTAATATATACTGTATATATACATACACACATACTGAAAACATCTGTGAGTACCAAATTTATAGTATACTAGTTTCTCCACAGGCCACAATCTCTAGATTCCACATCCTATAACACTAAAAGTAAAAAAACAAAGATATTGTTATGCGCACACTCTTTCTCCTCTGCTAATACCACAGTGTATAGAGCAGCACTCACATGATCAGAGGCCAGAGCGTGTGTACTGAGCCTCAAAACCACTCTTTCATCACCAGGAAGTCAACAAAGTTGTCCACATGACACAATACAAACTCCATGAGGCTAGTAGCGGATTAACCATAGTAGTGGGTTTTAGAAAAAGAGAAAAAAAACAGAGGAGGGAGTGTGTGTATGTGTGTACAATGCTCTTACTGAGAAGCCTGCAAATCACCAGCTGGTTTCCATTAGCATTATTCATCTAAGAAAGGAGGGGGCAGGGCTTCATGTGGGAAGACTGTAAGAGGGGATTGGTCGAGCAGACCTGGCCCCAGAAATGTTTGGTGAATAGAGATTCATGACAGGAATTTGGATTCTTCTGAACTGCACAAACCTACCTTACACAGAAAGTTACAGCAGAGAATGTGTCTTTCTGGCAGTTACATTATCATAGTTGTTAAACAACTTTTTTACTGAAAGTACTTACGTTTGAAAGTACTTACGTATTCTCTTCCAACTTGTTTAACGTTTTAAATCCCTGTGCCGTGTCTCTATAACTTCCTGTCTAAGACCCAGTGTGTGTGAGGTAACTCAGCTGTGTACACTAAACTCGAATCAAGTGAATTAAAGCTATGCATATTATTATAGACACAGAACCAGTACAATAAACACTACAATCTAAATCCAACGCTAAGCACGTCCAGCTTTTCCAGTGTAAGCAGTGCTAAGACAAGTAACAACACTGCTAGTCACTGCTAGACAAGCTTTAAACACTGCTATGCTGCTAGCAAACAAAATTAAGAACAACAAAAAAAAACATTACTGGTGCAGTGCAGCAGCTGCCTCAAGACAGATGTTGAGGTTTTTCTATACATATAGAGTGCACAAATCTTACACGATAGGTGAGTCCTCCCAGATTTAAAAAAGAAACTCAACTTTAGAACAATCTTTTCAGTTACATTACAGATAATCCACAGTGCTGTCAGTGCTTTATGACAGACTAGATCACAAGAGAAAACTATAGTTTAGGGAACATTAATTTTTATCTCTCAAGTCACAGTCACATGTTAGTTAATCTAGAAAAAAGATATATATTTATTTATATCCCTAGAGAAGCAAACACAAAAGTCTCTGCAGAGCACATAAGCAGTCACGAGAGTATCATCTGTAAGCAATCTTGACATATAATCCACACCAAAATGCTGACTGCATATAATGCAAAAGCAGGATTACAAATAATACTTTTCCCTTAAGAACAGTTCCCTTGTTTTCAAACTGATGCTTGTTGGGGATGTAACTGAACAAACTCATTGCACTGAAGTGATCCTGTGTTTTAAAAGAATTTTAAAAATATGGATATAATCATTGAGACTATGTGTTGAGGTTTTTATTTTTAAAAGGAGCCTGGGAGCAGGGCTGCCATTTTTCAGCAAACTTCCCAAAAACATCTCAAAGAACATCACAGCCCAAAAAGTCTGGGTACAGGACATTTTCTTTATGTGAGAAGTGAGTTAGCAATAATGCACACGTTTGGTTTATTTACAGTACAGTGCTGTGACACGTAGACACAATGTCATGCACAGCACAGTGTCTCCAAAAACATTTAATTTGTTTTTTTAAAATTTGTTAATTTTTTTTAATGCTGCAATCAAATTATATCTTTAAAAAATCTTTGCAGAATATCTTATGCTTATAGCCATTATAATGAAAAGCTGCTATAAGGACCCCAGTTTGAGTCTTAGCAGCACTGTGTTTCTGCAACATAGTATATTCTAGTGGCATGTCCAGCAATCTTTTCTGATCTTTTTAAAATGCAGCTCAAAAGCTAAAGTAAATCTCCTAAAACATTACTAGATGATTATTGGTGTCAGTTATAAACAATAGTTTCACCAGTCCAACATCCATTACTGCTTGGAAACATGGTTAGTTTGCAAACTCAGTCAGATTAGATAAACGATAAAAAAAAAAAGCTGGCAAGAAAGATCCACATGGTATGCAGTTCAAGAGGTATGTTCTCCAAATTGCCCTTTGTTGTCATAATTCCCAGCAGGCCAGTTTTATTCAGACTTTTCCCATGTTTCTGGGCATAGTAATCCACATAAGGGCCAAAAACAAACAAAGCAAATCAAAACAATAAAAAATCTTTCTGGTTCTGGTTAAGACCACACCCCCTATATATAAAACAAATACACTCACCTAAAGGATTATTAGGAACATCATACTAATACGGTGTTTGACCCCCTTTCGCCTTCAGAACTGCC
>JAQMYG010000038.1:25858399-25875305 GCA_030014215.1 Clariallabes teugelsi | reverse complement strand
TCATTCGGAGGACGAGCATTTAGTATTTCTGCCCCTACACTCTGGAATTCTATTCCCAAACACATCCGTGATCTTTCCTCACTACAGGATTTCAAAACCCATCTTAAAACATATCTTTTCTCTTCCTGTTTTCCCAATCTTTGAATATGTGTTTAGCTATATCTTACCGGTTTTCATGTTTATCTGTATTTTGTTTTGTTCTTTTTCAGTTGTCTCTTTCTATGTGTAAACATTTCTGTTATTGTAAAGCGACCTTGAGTCTCTTGAAAGGCGCTATATAAAATAAACTTATTATTATTATTATTATTAAAAGTTTACAGGATAGTAGTGAGACCAGCAAGTTGTATAGTTTGGAGACGCTGCTGCTGACAAAAAGACAGGAAGTAGAGTTTTAGGTGGCAGAGGTGAAAATGCTGAGATTTGCTTTGGGGGTGCCAAGAATGGACAGGAGAATGTTAGAGATGGAGCTGCCAGGCAGAAAGAAAAGAGGAAGGCCCAAGAGGAGGTTTCTGAATGTGGTGAGGGAGAACATGCATGAGATGAAAGTGACAAGGGAAGATGTGGTAGACATAGTTAGATGGAGACAAATGGTCTGCTGTGGCAACCCCTAACGGGACCTGCCAAAAAAGGAAGAAGAAGAAAGATGGACCCATATCATGCCATGGGAACAATATTTTTATTACTGTTATTATTTTTAATTAAACAGTACATATTTATTTTTAAGAAGGACATATGTGAGAAAAATGCATAAACAATGTATTTATTCCAAAAAGAGAGAAGCAGTCTGATTAAGTGTCCAATAAGGCCAATATTTTCATACTGAAAGAATTGTCCAATATTCACACCATCACTCTCATTCTGATTAAAGATTTCATCAAACCGGCCTACATTTTTCCAGTCTGTTTCCGGCTGATATGGTTACATGACGCATTTTAATTTTGTTTGGGCTATTATTAGTATTCCAATTATTAGTGGAATATTAGGGTCCATGTAACACACTACCAAACTATCGTACACACCAACCTGTAAATGCTCTTTTGCACAATATTCATTACTGGATTACTTTTTACACTAACTTCTTAATTCTTGCTGCTACGTTAGGGAACGTTTACTGGTTTTCCACTACCTCAACTCATCACCTCAACACCACTGAGTATTATGTTATGTTATGTCGTGTTTGTCGCACTGTCACTTTGTTTCTCTTGTTTGCACATTTGCATGTGCACTTTATGTTGTCTGTTTAAAAAAAAAAAAAAAACCGTAGATAGTCTTACTCTCTGGGTTAGCCAGTTAGTTTTTTGTTAATTTATGTTGTAAATTTATGTTGTTAATTTATGTTGTCAGGTCAATCTGTCTTGTCTCCGCTAGCCAGCTAACTAGGCCTCTTAGTTAGCTAGTTTAGTTTTTCTGTTAATTTATGTTGTAAATTTATGTTGCATGTAGCACCTTGGTCCTGGAGGAATGTTGTTTCGTTTCACTGTGTACTAACTGTATATGGTTGAAGTGACAATAAAGCCTCCTTGAACTTGAACAATAAAAGAAGTACCAGACTAGCAAATGACTTGCAGATTTCTAATGAAAAACTGTCATATTCTAGGCTTAGATTGCATGACTGAATTCATTGCATATATAAAATAAATGTTAATTTCATTATCAAGAGAACCATAACAGGATGCAAACTTTATTAACTGTAGTGAAGTGAAGGTTACCATTGAGTACTTGCTGACTATTCCATTAGCATCACCATGGTAGATGTACACTGCACCCGCAAAGTCATCCTCTTTGGGAGCTCCTATCGCCACATCTACAAAACATCAAAACATGCAGATGTGAGTGAAGAAGAAGAGGAAATAAACACAGGGAGGAAGTGTGTGTGTGTGTGTGTGTGTGTGTGTGTGTGTGTGTGTGTGGGTGGGTGTGAATGTGTGCAAGAGAGTTCACAGCTGTAAAACTTTGCTTGCTTTAATGCCACACAATTTTAAATCACCTATTGAGTGATTAAGTGCCTGTGCCTGAGTAACTCAATAACACTTCATAAGAGATGAATTCCACAAAATAAGCAATTTATTTTTTAAAAATAAAAAAAAATTTTTTCCCCTATTCAGCCAGGTTGAAAGGTAACATGTGCTACCAATTGGAGGAAATATATATATATTTTTGCATGCCTTCACTATCATTAGTAGGTATATAATTGCATAACCTTTGCTTAAAGTTTGCTTGGCTCGAAATGAGGAACTCATTATAGTGTGGTATATAGCTTTGTCTCCTAAACAAACAGAAAAATACAGCTAACCTTATGCTCATAGAAACAAATGTGTTTTGTGCACTTAGCAATTAAAAAAAGATTTAAAATCAGGAAATATGTATGGCCTCATAACTAAACCACAATGTGTCACTTGTTTTCAGCATGAGTTGAACTGAAAGACAAGCATTCAGGAAACCAAAAGGAGAAAATATAAAATAGCGTGGTCCCATTTGGGGTGAATAAAGTCTTTAACAAATACACAAAACTCTGTTTCTTGTTTTTAATGGGTTGCTACCTTACAACATACTGGTAAGCAGGTTGGCTAGGTAAAATTGCCCCTACAGATGAATAAAAGGGTAAAGTTGTATGTGCATGCTCGCTTGTGATGGACTGATGCCCCATCAGGTGAACAGTGACTCACAGGCAGTGTTTCCAGGTTTGACTGGATTAACTGTGACCCTGACCAGGATAAAACACTTACTGTAAATTAAGGAATAAAAAATAGAATGAATGAACAATCTCATGCAAGAACTGTGTTTATTGTCTATTAGAACTGCCTTCACAAAAAAGTAAAAACTTGTCTACTGTATATTTTATTATATTTTTCACTTCAACTTGTCTATATTTTATTATATTTCTATATTCCTATTTTTATTCTATTATTTTATTTTTTATTTTATTATTTGTACATTATGTAAATTTAAATGTCTTTTCCAGCTAAAGTTTTTTTTTTCATATTTTTCTATATTTCTAATTTGTAAAATTATCTTATTTCATACAGAAACTTTTCTTTTTAATTTTTAGGTCATTAGCAGTCGTATAAGCATTTCACTTCATATCATACTGTGTATGACTGTGTATGTGACAAATAAAATTTTAATTTGAAGTATATCAGACTTACAAGGGAGTAGCTTAAATGAACTCAGTAAGTACAATCTGACCTTGGTACCCGTCATCATCGATGTCCCCAATAGCACTGATACACTCTCCGAAATGAGCATTGTAGGCATTGTCACCATTTAAAAATATTGCCTCCTCCATCACTCCCTGCACATTAAGCACAATTCTAAGTGAGTTTTAAGATCATACATAAACAAAAAGAATCATCACATTTCTATTAAGTAACATTACCTTACACACAATTAGATGAACAGAAAAAGGTTTAGTTTACAACATCTGAGAGCGCTTCAAAGGCAGCTTAATACTGTTTATCAGAACTTTTAACAGTGTATATACTGTATACAATTATGTCACCTTAGGAAGGAATGAACTCACATTGCCCCTGCTGATGTAAACAGACACCTGGCCTTCATCCCGAACCTCACTAAACATCGGCGCCCCGACCAGCAGGTCTGAGAGTCCGTCCGCATTTAGGTCAACTGCACATAGTGAGGAGCCAAAGTAAGAGCCCATCTGCAATCAAGCCAAGGCACAGAGCAAAACAGCAATAATTAGAATCCCATGCCAGCATCGAGGGAAACTTCTCAATGCATTCTTCATCAGTGAACCTAAAATACTGTAGTAGAGTACTGTATCATACCTTATCCAAAATAATGTAACACAACAGATCAGAAACAGATCAGTAAGACATCCTGCATATTAAGAAAAAGTATTTAAGTAAAAATATATGTAATGTACATTATCATACTCATTCTCAGGTAACAGTGGCAAAAGTTCCACTTAATGGACTTAATTGTAAAAAGTGATTGAACTGTCATCTTTTTGTGTAAAAGTATCTTTTATGACTTTATCTTTTATCTTTTTAGCACTCATCCAACATAAAATAAAAGCTTATTTACGCTGTTCTCTCTACCAGTCATTGCCTTAGTTTCTGTCTTTGCTCATCTGTTATTGATCTGAATTCTATACTAGTTGATCTGCACCTGTGTCTGTTTTGAACCATAACTACATCTTGTTCCACACAGCATGCGTAGCTCTTGTCTCTTCTACACAAAGCGCTCATGCATATTGGGTGTTGTAGTGTCATCTACTGTACTTGTTTATTTTCTTTTGAAATTATTATCATAAATTGCATTGTGGCAGCAAACTCAATACTACTGATAGCAGCAACAAGCGGCAATGAAGATATATTAACTTGGAATTAAAACAAAAGGTTTTTAAACAGCATGAGGGTTAAAAATCAGAGAATGATACTGCTCATGATTTACTGTATGTTACACTGACTACCTGAATATACTGAATGACCAGGTTTTTTTTCTTATCTGATGGCATGAGCTTATTCCAAAATTAGGATGCCAGGATTTGCTGGCCTTAAATTGTGAAAGAGTGGTTCAGGGAGCATGAGACATCATTTTCACACATGGCTTCGACACCACAGAAGAAGAGAATATTTGGCATGTGCTGGAGAAGGCTATACTCAGTGGTCCGACACACCCACCATCAATGCAAGATCTAGGAGAGATGTTAATTTGCATTCAATTAAATATTAGAGCGTGCAAGGTTTTTTTTTTTTTTTTTTGCCCGGGCAGTGTATAATGATGAACTGCCATGATTGTTGGTACTTCTTTTTGCTACACTGTCCAATGTCCAATTATTCCCACCCAACGCTCAAACGCTCAAATCTGCTTTGGCGATCCCGCTATGGGAGCAGCGGAAAGAACAACAACTGAAATAACAGGATTATAAAATGCACCTACTCTTAATAAATATTGATGATTGGATGAAAAAAGAATATAATAATAAATAAAAAAAAGTTTTGAAGTGTTCAATAAAATATAATAAATAAAATTAACATTTTGGAAAAGCAATAAGGTAAAAAGTACAGGCTATTATTGTTGTTTTATTGTATTATTATATTTATTTATTATTATTATTATTATTATTATTATATGTTTTATTTCTACAGTATTGAATATACAATACAGTATACAATACAGTACAGTATATAATGTACAAACATGCAAAAAAAAAATCAGTTATAATAATATAAAAATGTTTTCACCCCTGTGTATATTAGACATGAATTTATTTTATTATCTATAAATTTTTTCCTGAGATTTGATTTTTACATAAAAAGAAGAAAATGGTATTGCACAGAGTTACCGCAGTCAATATTATACCAACCATTTTCCCTGAGGCTTGAAAGACCTTCACAAGAGAAATACCATCGATTCTAAAGACGTAAACCTACAAAAGAAAGATATGAAAGTGTTAGACTGAACAAGAGAAAGGTTTCCATTAATGCAAACCATGTTTGGTATAAATGTCAAATTTGGACATGTAAAGAAAACAGATCCAAATTACTTTTCCTCCACCACCATCCTGAGGTGCACCAGCAGCAATATCAACAGCAGTAGGTGAGGAGAAGTGGCCAGCTGTCACTGCATAGCCTGAATGCAAAGCAAACACGAGCTTTAATTACAGTCCTTACAGATTCATACTGGCACAATTCACTTGTTTTTATGATAAATTAAGTTAATACTCACCCAGGTAACTATATCTTTGAGAACTCAACTGTTTTTTGTTAAGGCTGTATTGTGTATTAGAGGAAATGTTGAACACTTTCACTGTTCCGGTCCAGTAGTATGATCCAGGTGCACCCATAACCACCAGCTCCTGGAACATAAACAAAAAACTCATAATAACATTATGTACCTAGTTTTTGACAAAATGCAGTTTTCACTGAGTAACATCTGTCACTGATTGGATTCTAATAAAATATCTTTCACAATGTATCAAACCAGTGAAACCAGGAATGATGTAATTTCTTGTGAATTAAGGTGTACAACCAACTGACATTTACAAAAGTATTCAAGCACAGTACAACGACGAGACTCTTAGCTGCTGAAAAACATTTGAAGCAAAGAGTTTAAAGAAGACCATAGGTCTATTAATGCCAATCCTGGCAGAGGTGGCTTGGAGCTCAATGCAGTTGTTCGCTTGAACATTCAGGTACTGGAATGCCTGATCCATGAAAATTACTAACTGTGCACAATCAAAAGTTCTGGTTTTGGGAGAGAAACTTGTCTCACGTTTCTTCTTAATGAACAGAGGACCTAGGCTCAGTGGAACTAAGCTTGAAAAAAGACCAGGCAATGTTTTTCTAATCATCAGCTTTCCAGTTTTGTGAGTATCTTCCTGCTGTTCTTGGTTCACAACAATGGAATCTGATCTTCTGCTGTTCTAGCCCATCTGCCTCAAGGTTTGACATCTTGTCTGAAATGCTTTTTTGTTCACCATGGTAACAAAAAGTGGCTACTTGAGTTCATGAAGCCATTAAGCTCACCATTTTCTTGATTCACTAAAGACTCCTGTGTGCAAAATCCACAGTTTCTGAAATATTCACCACCAACAAACCAACAAACATGTCATGGTAAAAGTTTATACAATTACATTTTTCTCCATTAACAGTATGAATGCAAGAAGAGTGATAGGCACAGTAGTGTGTGCTTTAGATATTTTAACAAGAACAACAACAACAACAACAACAATAATAATAATAATAATAATTAAAAGCTGGTGCTATTTGAACAGGTAATATATGGGAAATATGAACAATAAAGCCAGATTTAACACAAAAAATCTTACAGTTTTAAGGCTTTCCCTACAGGTGACAAAAATTGGCATCCATATCGGACTCTTTGTAAAAATTAAAAAAAAAATCCATTAACCAATTTCAGCCAAGAAGCTGGAATACATTTAGCACAATAATTAATTTATTATGTGAAGAATTCAGCCTGCTCTGGGGAAAAGGGGTCTCCCTAGTAAACACACCAATATTAGTATTTTTGCCAAACACTACACAACATAATTTATAATGGCCTAAAAAACTAATTATCTATATTTATCTATATTATCTATACTATATTTATATAGTCATCCTTTTATCCCATAGTACTGCTGCTGGGTTGTGGCCAATTTGTTTGTCTAAAGTATCCCAAACAAGGTCAAGTTTTCCAATCTAATCTCAGGGGGAAAAAATAACGTCTTATTCATAAAATATTCATAAACTGATTTTTTTTTAATAAAGACTGTTGTCTCACATCACAAAACTGTGACAATTCTATGATTATTCTATGAGTAATTAGAGCTTCATTACTATATCAACCTCTTGGTAATTTAAAACACAAACATAATAAAGGCCTGAGGATTTATTACCACTGTGTGCTGTTTGTGATACCACAAATGGTTACTCAGTGTCTGAGAAGAAAAAGAGGTCTTCTTTGCCAATGCAGCATTAGCATTCAAAATGACTGAGTGACATCTTGACATCTGGTTAAGATACTAAAGGCTTGATGGATAGGCAAGATGCTAGTACAAGGCCTACTAATGATAAGGTCCAACAGCAACACATCTGTGAAACACACAGACAGCAGACACCGAAGGAATGCAACTGTTCTGGGTTAAGAATTTCACACACTACAAAAATGTTTGCTTAACAAGTTAATGCATGCTTTTGAATATGGTCAAACTGATCTTGTATTGTTCATTAAATAATTAATTTAAACCAAATCCAATATTTATATAATACATTTTTACAATATATCTTTTACAAATATACTTTAAATGTTCCTATTCTCAAACATTTTATTTAAATTCTGACAAATAAACTGAATTGAAGACATTTGGAAATTGAGACACAAATTCTATATCCTTATAGTTATCTTAATGCAGTGCTAATTTGTAGATTAGATTAGATTAGTTTAGGTTAAACTATATTGTCATTGTGCAAGATACCAGAAGTACATCTTGCATCTAGATACATTAAAAAAAAAGTGTATATACAGTATGAGGTAGTGGGGTATAGGGGTACATATGTACAGGAGTATAGGTGTATTATGTACAATAAGTGTACTATGTATCATCATGAAGATTCTCTGTCATCCAGGAGAGTTGAGTCATGTCAATTGGACTTATTATTGGTTTTAAAAGTTTTGCTGCCCATTCAAGCAGCTTCTTGAGTCTGAAAAACATTGGTTAGGGCCCTAAATATATCCTCCAAGGGCCGTTTTTTTAACCTGAATAAATTCACTGATGGACAAGATAGAGGCTGAGAATGACAGGAAGTCATTAAGACGTGATGGTCACACATACTCCCTTGTGACCCCAAAAGAGAAGTGTTAGGTTTGGCCTCCCAGCTGAACGTGTAACATGTGCTTAATCCTCCTGAGGATGGACAAAAAGGCAGGTTCTCCGAGTGCTTGGTGGATCTCTTTCGGGATTTCCGGTTTCCTTCCAAAGAAATGCAAATTAGACTAATTGCCTGGATAGTGTGAGTATGCCCAGTGATGCATTGGCACCCTGCCCACGGTGTATCAGGCCTCATGCCTTAAGTCTCACGGGATAGGCTGCAGGCCACCTGCCTCGACCCTGTATACAGGACAAAGCGGTATAGATGGTGAGAGAGTGAGTGCGTATCTGTTAAAGACAGGTACACTGCTGGTGTTGCTCCTCTGGTGCTAAGCCATCCGCTTGTGTAAAGACTGTTTAGTTTCTCTAATATAGAGCTCTGAACATTTAGCATATTGCTCTTCTTGTGTTTCAGTGTGCTTTTTTTTGGATGGACCAGTTTCTGTCTCAGGGTGTTGCTGAGTTTGAAACTGGTATGTAATATTTTCCAAATATCCCCTTCAGCTTTTCAGAAACACCCACCAAAGAATGACAAGGTTCTTCCATTGATTTTGGGTCTCAGCCCTGTCCGTCATCCTTCTGCTGCAACTGGACACTGATTTGACAAAGGCCAAGGATATTCACTAGCCTTAAGAACTGTCATCAGGTGACTGTTTTCCTTCTCTTTGGCTCTCATTGGCTTTCTTGCCCCATTGTTTTGGGTTCTGATTACTCCTATTTTGTGCAGTGAAAGTCAAACAGTAGGTACTGTTTGGTGTGTGTGAGTGTGTGTGTGTTTTTATGTGTATGTTTTCTGTATATTTCTATTTCCAGGTTTTTACTGGATGAATCAATTACATAATCAGTGTGGCATGGCATGAAGGTGATCAGCCTGCGGTGCTGCTGAGGTGTTATTGAAGACCATGTTATTTTGATAGCAGCCTTCAGCTTGTTTGTACTGTTGATTTGGCTGTTTCTCATCTTCCTCTTAATAATCCCTGATAGATTCTCTATGGGGCTCTGCTCAGGTGAGTTGGCTGACCAACCAAGCACAGTAATATCAAACTAGTGGAAAATGCTAAATTTCAGAGCACCCTTGCTGAAGCACCTCAAAGCACCAGCAAAATAATATCTCTGATGTTGAACCTGTGTAAGATGTCTGCAAATTATTTCTATATACTGTACAGTATCTAAAATCTTAACAAGTGTATACTTGGCAGTTGTTTGATGGACTACTAATTATTGGAGTGTGCAAAGTTTGAAAGTTTTTATCAAAATATTAGAGGCTAGTGAATGGATTCTCTGACTTAAAATATCATTTTGATATGTTGTAATCTTTGTTTACAAAAACAACATGCAGAGTATAGCTTTGAAGGAATTTGGACTCATGATGACACAGATAAATTGGATACAGGGCATCACTTCTGTCAGATTAGTGTTCTGGTACGAATTCCAAAATTCCTCTAAGCAGCAATTTCCTTGCCTGTACATCAAAAAAAAAATTTTTTTGGCTGCACTTTAAACAAAAGGTAAAAGATTCAGAATGCATAAATAGAGCCCAAGAGTGAAAACTCCCAACATTCTTTGTGTGTGATGGTAAAAATATTGCAAGTGATTATAAACACAGCTTTTCAACACACAACTAATAAATTACTGTTTGTCATGGACAATCATTTGCTTTGAACATTTAGTCAAATAAAACCATGCACACGGTCAAAATATTAGACATGTTAATGGATCTGAAGAGAGAGTGGAAAGAATGTGATACATAAACAGAAGAAAACATGAAACATTACAAGTAACATTTTAAAACACACACTAAGGATACTTTAAACCCATGGTGTACTTCACATGCACTGCTACTGACCTCCATGAAAGCTCCTGCGATCCCTGCCTGACATGAGCCATGTTCTTCTCCATATGTCTTCTTATGATCTGCACAAAGAGAGAAACATAAAAAGTCCAAGAAAGACAAAAATACCAGTAAACCTCAAAATGATTTTACTCTGTGCCTGAGCCAGCAGTTAGGGGAGAGGGGTTAACGCTGTGCTCTACAGTTACAGAAAATATTAATATTGGATGCCTGCAAAATATTCTGTACGCACACTCCAATCCCCAGTGTGAAAACTTATTGTTGTGAAGAGAAACGGAAGGAAGAGAGCAGCTGCCTGAGTGACCCATCAGCCAAACAGCAAGGGAGTTCTGCTTGTGGGGGAAAACTTGCATGCCTTTCCACTCTTTTCAGGGGCTGAATCTCAAAATCTAAAGTTAAGAGACCTGGGCTTATGGAATGTGAAATCCGAAAGCTCTTGGAAAGGAACGAGTACAGTAACATCAGTTAAGAGTGAAATACAATATAAACTATATCTGTTCTGACAGATAAAAATTGTATAAGGTTAACATATTTTTCTAAATGTCAAAGCTTATCATTTAACCTACATTATTTGAGGTAGTTTCCATTTGTCATTATTGTCATTAACATGTCTAATTTGCCATTTGTCATCAGAATTTTCATCATGTTGAAAACAAATCTTTTGAATTAAAATCTGCATCATTATACCTTTATAAGATGCAACAATATTTTCCTGGTATACAAAGAGTTAAGTTTTTCTTGTTTGTCAGTTATTGGAGTAGTCAGGGATGTAAGAGCAGGCAAACATTTAATAAATGTATTAACTACAACACAATGGCAGAATAAGAATCCCAGTGCAAATGACGAGTCCTTAAAACACAAAAGCAGGAAAAACAGTGTTAAATAAACTGGTCTTGTATTTTTTGCAAGGTTTCAAAATATACGGTTAGTTTATAGGCTACAAATCTCTGTAATTCCTGTTTCATCACCATCACAAAAATTTATACATTTCAAAATACCATAGCAGGACAGCCTGTTATCTAAGCTCTTAAGGATATTTCATTCTGAGTTGTTTCTAAATGATGCATAATACAGAGCAGGCTATGTCAAAAACTTGACTGCTGAGGGACAGGGCAATTTCAGGTATACTGGAACCGACAACTGGACCACAACCTGTAGATCTGTAGTTCTATTTCATACAATTTCACATAGTTTATAACATTTAAGTATACTGTTCATCTCTATGTTATTGTCCATATATAATTTGTACAAGTCTTGTATTTTATGTATTAGTTGTGTATTGTGTACATTCCACTGTTACATGATTAGCAAAATCCAAAATACCACAGTAGTTTCCTACATGCTTCTACATATTACAAAAGCAAATGTCATTTCAGCTGTGAGGTGACCGACTCATTCAAACAAAGGTTATTTACGGTGTCTTAAAAACACAGTACAAATAATTTTGTAAAATGAATTATCATGGTTTTTCTACAGAAAGCCGCATAGGCAAAACAAATACATCTATCGGCCATAACATTAAAACCATTAACATTAAAATCACCTAGGAATTGTATTCCCCTTCTGCTACTGGGGCGGCTTTGGTACCTCGGAGTGTTGTTCAGCTAGACCCCTGGGGCTGGGCTGTGGTGTTTGGCCCATGGACACTGGCAGTGGCTTGGATTAGTTTATCCGGCGTAGCCCATGGGTGCGTGATCAGATTAGGATCTGGTTAGTCGCGAGGCCAGGTCAGTGGCCTTGTCTTGGTGGCCTGCACAAGAATATGTATCATTTCTATTTACATTTTTTGGCAATTGGCTATTCTGTGGGATCAGACTGGATGGGCTGGACTTTGGTTCCCACAGGGATGGGTGAGCCTTGGGTGCCCATGATCCTGTCACCAATCTGCTGGTGTATAGTTGGTGATCAGTGTTGTTCAGTTCACCTAGCGGTGGTGTTGATGTTATGGCTGATCGGTGTATATATTATAAATAAATTCCAAAAAGCCATAGCGTACCTTCATAACATGGAATGAGTGCCTGAGTTGTGCCCTGTAATGTTGGTGGGATCACAGAACAATAGCCATGTGGCAGGATGTGCTCAGATTCGTAGTACACATTTTTCCAGCGATGCGCACAGGCCTATGAATAAAAAAAAGGAAAGGGATTACTTATGCCAACATATCTATGGTGAATTATAATCCTAGATTTTGGTAAAAGCACAGCAGAACAGATACAGTGCTGTCATTTCCTTCTCACCCATTTTGTGGCAATTGCCCCTGCATTATGGTTTGGAAAAGGTTCTCTTACTTACAAATACTCCAGCAGTTTAATAACTGAAAAATCATTCATGTCACCAAAGCAACCATAGCTAAACAGTAAAGCACTTGTTTTTGTCACACCCTTTTGCTGTTGAAGTCCTAACTGTCTCAGCTATCATGTGGAGCCCTGAAACTCCACTAATTAAATTAGCCGAACAATGTAAAAGCTGAACAAATTCACGTTTGTTCCTTTAATTTTACATACTGTAGCCATATACTGTACAGCCAGAGCATGTAACACCCCCAGTGACACACTGCAAAAAATGTGAAAAAATAATCACCACATTTATGGGAGCGGCTAAGGAAAGTTATGAAAATCTGAACAGAAAACACTGCAAAATCTGTCTGGCCATGACTCCTGGCTTTCATGCTGAAGGTTCATCCTCCTTATAATTTTTACTGTTTCAACAGTAACAGTTCCACAGACCATTAACCTCAGCAAGTGAGTTTCTAAGGACAAGGAGAATCTGCACAAGAGGTGCAAGAAATGGCAATAATGGATGATGAAAAAATTATAAATATAAAATTTAATGATTTAAAGAAGAATTAGAAATAGCCAAAAAATGGAGTTCTCTAATTTGATCAGGGTGCTTGCCCATAACTCACCTTCCACAGTCCATCAACCCAAAAGACTCTCCCCTGTTGTCCTCATTAACATTATCCACTGACACAAATAACACAAATTTCTTCCTCCTGGGTTTCAAATAAACATTCCTCTGTCAAGTGAAAGAGGGGGCTACAGAGCAGCTTTCCAAGCACGGCAGGAATAGAAACAGATTAACGAGGTAATTACTGCAAATTTTGGCGACAGCAGTGAGATCAGATTTTCATTGAGAATTTCCTCCTCCCTCTCTCACCAAAATGGAGAGTGTGGGTCTTTATACAAACCACCACAATACACTGGAGTTATAGAGATTATAGACATCCACACAAACAGAAGCATGCACTAACACACACACACACACACACACACACACACACACACACACACACACACACACACACACACACAGTTAGACAGCGGTGGAACAGAGAGCAGTTTTTTTCAGCTTTAGAGAACTTCCAGTTTATCAACACATAAGAACTCGTTAAAATTCAATCAATTTAGTAAATAAACTGAAACAATGCAAACAAAGCTGACAGACTTATACAAAATACAAGGAGAAAGTAAGCAAAGGTTTTCGGATTATCTAATTAAAATTACAAATGATCTATCAGAGTTTAGCCACCTACTCCAGCTATACTGTTATCTAGTGTTACTCAGCTTTAACTCTGGTTAAAATATGTTGCACTTACTCTGCTTTGCTAAAATAAATAAAGATGTGCTTTAATTCCAAATATTTTAATGACAAAATAATGAGAAGCCATGCAAGGTTTCTTTGCTGCCTCAGTTGAATGCTTTTACTGTAAGTTTAATTGTGATGTTAGTGTAGCTTTGACTGTGTTATTAAATAAAGCCACAGCAGATTTATATCAGATGTACAGTAATATATGTTGATACTGTATCATTGTCATTGCTGTAAATATTTTACCAGAATACCAGGCAGTCTACAGTATTGAACAATGAAACAACAAATTTTATTGAATTTGATCTGTATAGCACTTTTACCAAGATGTTATCACAAAAGTAGCTTTAACGGAAAATATATCCAATTGCTGTTAGAAGCTTAGCAGCACCAGTTCTTCTGGCAATCAACAGCAAAGCATGATGCAACCAGATCCCTAATTATCAGCTGGTTCAGTATTCTTGGGGTTCAATGCCTCATTGAACGTACTGCTGGTCAAAACTTTACTCCAGATGGGTTTTTCTTTGCCTGTGTGACCAGCTGCAAACTTAAGTAGTCTTTGAAGGTGTCTACTTTGCAGGAGCAGGGGCTTCCTTCTTGGTTGCCAGCCTTTTAGCCTTGGTGTTTCTTAGTTGCTTCTGCCTCTCTGAGTTAATGTCTTATCAGCTGAGGGTGACAGATTGGGTTTTTTCCCAGACCATTGAAAAGCAGGCCTCACTTACCAATAAATTACATACAGTTCTGTAAACTGATTTTGGCATCTATAATTGTTTATTAAAGTCCAAAAATAAAAACAAAAACAATCAAACTGAGTGCTTCCAAACTATTTTTGTGTTGGCACAGAAAAGGTACCAGCTGTTGTCATCATGATCACTAATAAGAAATTGAGAGGCCTTTGGCTTGCACAATTCAGGGCTTTCAGCACTTAGTGGGTGCGTGTATATTTTTGACCCTTTTTAGAAAACCCAAGATAAACTAACCCTTATGCTCCAAATTCTTTTTTGTCTATTAAAGATGTATGTTTTACAGTCATTTTGCCCCAGAATTTTAAATATATTAATTAGAACTGAACAATTAAATGAAATTTAATTGAAACTGAAAATCAGAACTTCCAATTTATGCAATATTGCCCATGTGAATTCTTTCTTTCTTTCTTTTTAAAACCCCTTAAAAACCTTATTCCATGTGTGTAGCCACAAGACTACATGAAGAAACATGAAGTACAAAACTTTTTAATGAACTATGAGGGAAAGAATAATTAATTAATCATAATTGAGGTGAAATTATCAATTAATTGTGACATTGATTTAAAAGTCAGATCGCCTAGCACTAGTGTGATTTTTTTTTCCTAATGAGAAAGCCAGAGGCCACAGTGGCAAGGAAAAACTCCCTGAGATGACATGAGGAGAAAATCTTGATAGAAACTACAATCAAACGGAAAGGACACCCCCCTCTCCCTTCATGGAGATAACCGGATCAGGAAAACCAGGAGCATCTGAGGTTATGGTTATCTGAAGAACTTATGTGTATGACAGTGTGATTTATGAATTTGTTAAAGATAGTTAAAGTTTTAACTAAAACCTACTTCATATGAAAATTATTGTTGGTGTAAAAAAAGTAATTTATTATAAAAATGACTATTTTTATTAATAAAATTGACTATTTTTATTAATAAAATTAGTTAAAAAGGTTTAATGGTCAATTTGAGCATTACCCGCAATACCAACCCAATGCATTTTATAATAAACTTATGGCAAACACACTTTCCACTGCTGGGATAATTATGCACTCCAGTTTTTTCTTTTTTTTTTTGCTAAACTGGCAAAAACTTCACATAAATATCTAATGTTACTCATGCAAATACATTATAATGTATACTGTAGTATCTTCTGCAACAACAAGCTCCATCATACTCCCCTACTGGTCTTGATGACTAAGAACAAATTATTTGATTCATTACAGTAACCTCATTATTGTCATTTATGACCTTCTTCAATATTCAGCTAAAACTTTTGTCACTCGTCACAGCAGCAGAAGGTTGTAGCACGTCCTTCAGTAGCTCAGAGAGTGCTGCAAACATCTCCCTTTAGCCTCATGATCAAAGCGTATGGTTGGTACTCTGGAGGCCAGAAAGAGGCTCAGGCTTTCATCACCCGCTGCAGGGTGCTGTGTGTGAGACATAACAAGCCCTCTGCCCTTGAGTGGGACCACCAGGACGAGAGCCAAACCTAAACACCGAGACTCTAGTTTGTCGTCCCAGGCTAGTGGCCTTTCTTTAAATAGCAAGAACAAAAGGTATTTGGCTATATGGCAAGGGAAGAGTAAAAAACCTTACTGTGATCATGAGAATAATCTTTTTACCCTGAAGCCTATCCCAGGGGGGCCACGAGGGGCTCGAGGCAGGGTACACAGTAGAAAGGGTGATAATTCATCACACACACGCACGCACGCACGCACGCACACTATGGGAACGCCAATTAACCTAACACCTAAGGCGGAAATTGAACCTGGAACCTGGGAACAAATGCAGATTAGGTTAATTGCCGTTCCCATAGTGTGCGTGTGTGTGTGCGTGTGTGTGTGTCTGGAAGTGGAAGGCAACAGTGCTAACTTTTAGCTTCCGCTCACAATGTAAAATGCAGAATTAGAAATCATATGACTAATGCCTTTATAACATTTAAACTTTATAAAAACTGAAGAAATTAAAACAAATGAAACACATGTAATCAGTGTCAGACTAATTTAATGACATTATAGAAACAGATACTGCAGGTCATGAAGGTCAACTGAGTTCTCGTGTCACATATTATCTTGGCTGATCTAAGTTCACAGTAGGGATGCACCGGTATCGGCCTCGATACCACATTTTCTAAAGTACTTGTACTCGTTAAAAGTTCCCCGATACCGGGAACCAATACCACGCTCTGAGAAATGTCTATTTTTGAGCGGCGTGTAAGGGGTTAATCATAGGCGCCGAGTGCCCGCCCCCAGGCCCCGCCCCCAGCTCAGAGCAGGAAGAAGGCGAGGGGAAACATGTCCGCCGTGTGGAACTATTTTAAAGTGCATGAAAGACGGCAAAACAAAGGCGGACTGCAAATTGTGCTCAGCGAAATTGTCCAGAGGAGGCTCATAAG
>JAQMYG010000038.1:25842996-25858299 GCA_030014215.1 Clariallabes teugelsi | reverse complement strand
TCGGCGAGTACTGAAATTCAAGTACTCGTACTTGTACTCGGTTTCCAAAAAAGTGGTATCGTCGCATCCCTAGTTCACAGTATGCATTTGATTCACACAGTGATTTAGTTATAACTAAATATAACACTTTATTTATATATTCGTAAATGGAGTAATGAAGTGGCTTATGTCTTCTGTATTGTAGAAGAAAATTTAAAAAATGAAACCTTTTCAACCTTTAATTTCATTGCATTGCTGTTTAAAAAGTATACTGATGTTTAAAATGATTTCTGCAATTCTACAATATAAAATAATAAAAAATGGTTGTGGTGTAATTAAATGCTTTCACATTATTTTTTTCAAAGAACATACCAAAACTTTTCCATTGGCTTTGTCTTGCCTAGTCAAGCTGACTCCCATCCACTCATCGTCCCTGTCCCCTTGACATGTCTTTCCACAAGACTCCCTTTTCTTGTTACCTGCAAAAGACAGTTGATCAAACAACACATTAACATCCTGGTAGTACTAAGCTTATATACCACATAACTTTGTGACACATTACAAAAACTACATTTATAAATTTTTTTATTAGTTGTTTTTATTAGTAGGATAATTTATGAATATCACATTTCATAAGGTTCTAAGTCCCCAGTTTGATCCTAAGCTCAGTCACGTACAGTAACTGATGTAACGCAAGATGTAACTGCAGTCATGCTTTTAAACAAATTAAAAAACAAACAAACAAAAGAACAACAGCCATGTGACTATCCTAAGCCTGGTCACAGCACCCACACTAGCTCCCTTCCAGCTATTACAGTGTCAGAAGTACAGACGGGAGGTGGGGTAGTTGCCTTGGGTAAACAGGTGCCACAGTACAAAACTAACATTTTCCAAAATCTTGTGCTTGTTCTTTGGAATCATGCCGATGGTTGAACGGTTCATGTTTAAAAAATGACTTTATATTAAAACTGTTAGAAAGAGAACATAAGGATGGACAAAATCCAAAAATACTAGAACAAATAAAAAAAATGAGAAACAAAATTAATATGTTGTATACTCAAGAGACAGAGAAAAAAATGNNNGATTGGATAGATGTGACTATAGAGATTTATACGATGGAAAAGATCACTTTTTTGATCAATCTAAAAAAGAAGACATTCTTGGGAAAATGGAGGAAATGGGTTGAATATGTTTTGGAAAGAAGGCCTGATTTTGTAGCTGTAAACAATAAATAAAAGATATGTACTATTCTGTATGGAATTGATTTTGGACACATGTTTCCACCCTGGATGTATATAGTTTTTTTTCCCCCCTCCCCATCTTTGCTAAACATACTTTGTAATTATAACACATTATAAAGAGAATTTTTGATTATACTGTACATTGTATGTAACCTGACTTTTTGGATACAATAAACAAAAAAAACAAAAACAACAAAAAAAGACTATGTCTGCTATCTTTTCAGCTTGATAATGTACGCCTGACATGTGATCTAACTGCATACAGTAGTTTTTGGTAAACTGCATGGTTTACCATTTTCCCCTCATGCCACTCTCAAATGTGAATCAAAATCTCAAATGATTTCTTAATGCAACAATTCTTGCTGGAATTAAGTCTCCAGTAGTTTAGCTTGCAGAAGTGAAATAT
The DNA here is from genome assembly GCA_030014215.1 of Clariallabes teugelsi. Classification (NCBI taxonomy): domain Eukaryota; kingdom Metazoa; phylum Chordata; class Actinopteri; order Siluriformes; family Clariidae; genus Clariallabes; species Clariallabes teugelsi. The sequence continues at coordinate 25,856,673 of JAQMYG010000038.1, read as the reverse complement.
TTCATTGTGTAGTGTTTTAAATAAATCTGTTATTGCCATGATGATGTTACATGTGTGGTATTTATAAGGGGTGTTCACGTTAAGCTGAGAATTTTTGATTGTGCTGAATAATAAAACATTTATGAGAGTAAAAACTCCATTTATTTCTCTACATATTCCTCTGCTACACTAATGCATTTATACAATCGTTTTGCTAGTGCTTGGATACCATCAAGGCAAAATGATTTCTCAGTACATCAGAGCCATGGTCGGACTGCCTGCTTCACGTCTGAGACACTGGCCCCCCAGGAACACTTTTAATGGCCCAAACATGTGGAAATCGCTTGTAGAGAAGGCCGGACTGTATTTCGGGCATGTACCAATAACTGCCAGCCGAGTTTCTGTGATGTGCACCGTCATTCACAGATGTACAGCCTGTTGCTTTACTGCAGCTAAGAGTCTCATCACTGTACTGTGCTCTAAGTATTCTGTAAATGTAAATCGGTTTTACACTTTCATTGAAGTTTTATTTATTTCCATTAGCTAGCTGAATGTTATCTTAGTTTTCAGAGTCTATCACCAAAACAACCTAATATTGTGAAATGGTAAAAAAAAAAAAATCTAATTTATCATATGAACTTGGGGAAACAAAAAATATGTTTTAACTAGTTTTGCATGCAGTGGATGATGTTCTACTGGCAGGTTGACTGTACTTTTTCCACAAATTCAGATGTTAACACTACTGTACGCTAAACTATAAAACAACCCAGTGTCTTACTACCAGTGTTGTACAAAGTTCCTGAATCACAAAAGCTAGATTAAAGTTCACACATTAAAGGGAACAAGTACACGGTCAAAAAAAGCTTTTTTTTTTCTTCACATCCATCCCCATCTCACCTGCACTGGCCACACCTGAAAAATGGCAATTTCTGAAATTCTGAAAGCAGCAGCATTTACAGCGCACCATGCACAGCATTTTAAATTAACTCTAGTTTGACTGAAGACCTGGTTATTAATAATAATAATAATAATAAATTTTATTTATAAGCACCTTTTAAGTACCCAAGAACAGTTAACATTTGACATAAAAAGTAAGTTAAAAAACTAATAAAGAATTGAGAATAGAATCATTAATTGCAATTGTTGTTATTATTATTATTTATAATAATAATAATAATAATAATAAAAAGAAATTATAGACAATTACAGTAATATCAGACTGCAAAGAGCACAAGCACACCATCAACAGTCATACGCGCCAGCGTCGGCATTACACGGAAGTGTAACTTTTTGCTTCAGCTCACAATGTACAATGCAGAATTAGAAATCATATGACTAAAGCCTTTATAACATTTAAACTTTATAACAGTGTCAGACTAATTTAATGACATTATATAAACAGATATATATGCCTAGAGTGAGCCTTCTCACCTGAATGAAGAACCCAAGAAGAACCTAATGACAAAAATAATATATAAATATAATAAAGCATTTTTGCCATAATAATGTATCGTACTTATTTAATTTTGATACTTGAGTACATTTGAAGGCAAGTACTTTTGCTCTTTTACTCAAGTGGAAATTTAAATGGAGAACTTCTGCTTTTACTGCAGTAATACTTTACCTAGGATATCTCTATTTTCATCCAAGTATGGAATTTGTGTACTTTGTCATCCACTGCTTGTGCCAATATTTCTTTTGAGACTCATGGCCACTGGAGCACTTTTTCTCTATGATCTAGGTGCAGACTGCAATCATACACTGCAGAGCAAAGGTGAAGGCTCACAGGACTGCTGCTATTTGCTTTGGAAACGTTTACTACTTTTTTCACAAAACAGATGGCCTGCATCAGTGTGGAAATCATCAGTCTAATGTGGGTGAAATGGCTGACAGCCAAACATTTCTTTCACACTGTAGATTTAATGATGACCCACACAAAAAAGACAATTTGGTTATAAAGTTAGTAACATACACACAAATGAACTAAGATAAATTCAACTGTGGAACATAACAACAGCTCTATTAAGCTTAATATCTGATATTGAACAGCAGCACCATGTCCAACACAATAATCATGCAAAAAAAATCCAAAAATATCTAAAACAAATGCCATGTGGTTAGCACAGACCCACTTAGAATTCCATCAGTATAATGTTAGTCATTAGTTCAATAAGGAATAATCAAATATACAGCTTTGCTTCTCAGTAACAGATACGTTTGTTCTCTCCTGGGTCATGAGGCTTTGCTCTTTGGGGTTTGCGAGTAGCTCAGAGCGGAGGCAGTATACGGCTCAGAGTTTGAGAGTACAGTATACTCAATCTCTGTAGGCTGTGTCAGCCCACACTCTCTGCTTTGATCATCAGTAACAGGTCAGTAATTTGTGAAGAAAGCTGCATCCAAGTGCATTCATGTGAATCAAAGCACAACGGGTAAGTCGTCAGATTCTACTTTAAAAGCCTTTTTAATTTAGTAGGAATTTTTCAATTTTCAATTTTTGGTGTTAGTCATCAAGACCAGTAGTAGATTTTTCCACTCAGCTCATCTAATATTTTAAAAGCATTTCATTGCTTCTATCCAATTGGATTGAAAAACTTTTATTCATTAATCTTTTTAACAAACATTTGCAAAAGAAAAAATGATCAAATATTGACATTTTGAGAAAAATTGGTTTGCTACTCATGTTCCTTAGTGTGTGCAAATTGTAGCATAATGCATAACTAACATAAACCTTAATTTAATTTGTTTCAAATTATATAAATCATGTCGAGTTCCTGCACTTTGTATACAGATTACATTGTCAAGTCTAAATACCTTGTGTATACATTTAAACACATTTAAAGTATCATTTAAGCGTTCTGAACGAGAACTGCTGACATACTTTTCCATGTGTGCTATGTTTGGTGCCCATGATACTGTTATGAATACAGTTTTCATGTCAAACCATAAAATGGTATATACTGTTTACACACACACAGTATCCCTTTATATAGCTTAGTAGTATATAATATGAATATATCACAGACATCAGGGGTATTCCATGAACGCTGGAGTAACTGCAATGGCAGAAACAGTGTAAACATCCATTCTCCTGGCTTCAACATTCTCCAAAAATCCACCAAATGTGTTTAATTCACCCACATCAGCCACTCTTTTGCCAAACCAGTAGTTTTGCTTCATTGATCATGTGACGGAAAGAAGTGATATGGTTGGCATTTCAAAATGTGTTGACTTTCTAAAGACGTGGAATTGTGTTTATCACATTTTGCTGTCAAACTGTTCACATAAAGACCTGATCTGATTTTGTGATGACATAGAAGGCATAACTCCTGACATGGAATCAGAAGTAACAAAATGATAAGCTACAGCACATGTTTTGAAAAATGTGCAAAACATTTACCTCTACCTTGTTCATAAAGATGTCCATTGCAAAACTATCACTCACTACTTCTTCCATCCAACAGGAGGGTTCCCAAGCATCTCAAGATTGCTCTAGAAGTAGAGTTTTTAACTCTACTCACAGACAAGACACGCACATGGGCAACAGCTGTATGGTCCCATGGTGGAGAGGTTTTGTAATCTTATGAACAGTTTATCCAGAAATCAGCACCGTACTACAACTCCAAGAACCAGGTGCAGCCTACAAATATAGCTACTAATGATTCCATCTCCCAGCACCCATACTCAGGATTATCAGACTACTTATTACACACACCTGAACTCAGTTTTATACTTAGCACATGAGGACTTTTTGTGCACTCACCCTTTGCAAAGTATTATACTCTGTGTCTCTAGTACCAGTTGTTTACCAAGCCTTGTAATTCTGTTTTATTTTTATCCTGTTTCTGGTTCCTGTTTAGAGCCTGTTCTGCTCTGAAATGCACTATTTGCTAATCACATGACCTCAAACATGCTTGTTTTTTTACTTTTCTGATACACGTTAGATTTGTGGTTTTAAATTATTCTTTTTTATAATACATATTATAAATATTTATTTATAATTAAATTACATTTATTTATTTATGCATTTGTGTGTGTGTGTGTGTGTGTGTGTGGGGGGGGGGGGTCCTGATTTTCTCCCTATTTTAGGGAGAATTTAGAGTCGTAACCAATACTCACCCATCCCTCTGTTAGGGCACTAACCAGGGAGGGTAAACACTATCACATGCTTCTTCTAATACATGTGATGCTAGCCGAATTTTTTTCAAACTGCTACTCGTGCAATGATGGGGACACTGTAACACTCTCAGAGGAATGCACTCTTCGCTCTTTCTGCTTTGCAGAAGATTGTAGACCTCCCTGATTGGCTAGTGTCACTATGATTGATGTGAGAATGCGGGTATGCCACCCCTCCACCTGAGAAAGAGCAGCCAATCTGCGGCCGGTAGCACCTCACAGGAATTGAAATTGCGATCTGTTTCTGTTTTAATAATTTTTTATTAAAGCTCTGTCACCCTGCACATGTGTCTTCATTTATGTTCTTGACAGTGTTTCATACACAAATAGATAGATAATCTGCACTTGCATCCTCTCCTCCATTTCTAATTTATGCATTTTATATAAATTATAAATTATGTACTTTATAGGTTGTTAAAAAAAGAACACACAATCCTAACAGAAAGTTAAAGAAAATTTTGCATGGCACAATCAAGCACTTTATTATATCTATTAATTACGACTGTGAAATTAGTATAACAACAATCTTTGTTTTAGTTTTTGGACATTCCAACAGAAGTAACACCTTCAGTTACATAGCATCAAGCGCAACATTAGTTCTGAAAGAAGTAAAATATGTATGCAGAACAAAACAGCACAAACAAGGCTGTGAAATCTGAATGACTGGGATTCATTATTTTATGAATCTGAATTAGTGGTTCATCACTTTTCCCCACAAAAATATGCAATAAAATTGGTTCTCAGCACGTTAAGGCTCTAAGTTGCTGTTTAGAGGGGCACCGGTGCAAGCCCCAGCTCCACCAAATTGCCACTGTTGGACCCTGGAGCAAGGCCCTTAACCCTGTCTGCTCCAGGGGCTCCACATCATGGCTGAACCTGCTCATTGACCCCAGCTTCTTACCTTCAATATGCGGAAAAAAAAAAATAATTCACTGTGCAGTATATAGTATGTGGCACATAAATGCTTTATTTTAAAGATAAAGATGAGAAATCAGTTCTTCAAGCTGCAGACAGACGATATCTTACCAACCAAATTGGAGTAAAGGAAGTAATAGGCTTTAACATTTAGAACAAAACTGATTAGTATCTTTGAAACTAAACATGCACATTTTCTTTGAACAAGCTGAAGTAGATTAACAGAAAAGGAAAAAAATATACTGGGGAGTGTTGATGCTATGTGCTATGTGTATAGCTACTTTGTTTAAGTATTTTCTAAAACAAATAGCTATATCTCTATGGTCCCAGGTTCGATCCTGAGGTCGGGTTACTCTGTATGTAGTTTCTATATTGTTCTTCCTGTGACCAGCAGGTCTATTGGTACGATAAAATGCCCCTACGTGAGAATAATTGTGTCTGTGTGTCTGGTGCCTTGTGTACCATCCAGGGTGTGATCACTTCTCATGTTAGGATAGGCTCCGGAATCACCGTAACCCTAACAGCACTAAAATGTTTATTGAAACTCGGTAAGTGAGAGTGGATAATATTTAAATGCATTCCAAATATTTTATAATATTTACAACTGTCCTTCCAGTAAAACTTCATGGTAATTGACATTACTTCCCCATATTATTGGTGCTGTTTCACAGCAGCACCCCATGACCTGTAGGGTCTGAACCAACATGATTCATGTGTGTTCAGGGCTGAAGTGAAAGCTTAGGCCCCAGGCCAGATGGAAGGCACCATTTATACGTGTGTTCCAGCGGTGACACACAGAGTAAGCAGGAGAGCTTACATTAAAACCACAGAAACCACTCACTCCCATCAACCACAAGAAAGAAGCTTGGGGAGATCCAAGAAATGTCTACAACTGAAAGAGTTGGCTCAAAGTCTTGGAAAACATTAGTAAACGTTCATCGTTTCTGTGAAAATATTCCAGGACTGCAGCTTGATACAGTTATTCTATGTCTCCATCTATTTCTATGTTGAAACAGGGATTATAATATAGTACTTACAATATACAGTGTTAACTGAACACACATAAAATATACATAAATACTTATAACACATATAATTCATCAAAAGTTAATGATTATAACAATAAAGGCCAGTAGAAACATTAGCCTACACTTTAAAGTAAGAACAGGAATACCAAAGCACTAGCAGTACTTTAAACAGGTTCTTAAATAAATATTTGCACCACAAAAAGAATAACAGCATCTTATCAGCACCAAAAATAAGTTGTCATAACATAATTGCTGTGAACCGCACGATGAGCAATGATCATGTTTTCAGAATGAACAAGTTTTACACTAAACAACACCACACAAATCTGTTCCTAATAAGAGCAATGGCACTCTTACTGTTTTAGTTCTATTATATGGAAATGTGCATTCTGTTGTTCAACTTAAAGCAAGTAATTCCTCATCTACTTTTTATTTTTAGATAGGTTGATGCTGTGAGCACTTTCTGAACATTTACACTCACCTCTGCCCAGGTCGATCTCCGTACAACGGTGTTCTGGGTTGCTGTGTATGCGGCACTTAAACACAGCACCAGGAGACTGAACAGATTTACTGAAGGATGAATTTGCCCGAGGAGCCCCAACCAGAATCCTGTACACAAGAACATGAGCTATGACTTCTCACAGTCCACTTACCGCATGTGTGCAATAAACAGTAGGTATATACAGATATACAGCAAGGCAAAGTCACATTCAATGGCTAGGTTATCCTTTTTTCTTTATAATACAGAGTATATATTTAAAAGAATCTCAGCTTTCATTCCCTGATATTTACATCTACAGTAGATGTGTTGAACAACTGAAAACATGGCACATTTAGTTTTAACCCACCAACATTTTTAAGTGATCAAACTACTGAAACTTTTAACTGATAGGTACTACATTTGTCAAACCCACATTTGTGCCACATAGATTCACCACAGCGATTAAGTATTACTTGATGGATTTGACTATTCTCATTACAGAAACAGCACTCCAATGGTATTGTAAATTTCTGGATTCCACAAATACAATTTCAATTTATTTGGGAACTATTGATATTGGACAATACCACTGAATTTGCTGCGTACAGTATGATACTGTTCATTAGCCTCGATATGTGACCACATTTTTCGGAAATGTGGGGTAGGCCTACCATTCATTTGTGAATGATCATATAGAAATAAGTTGTAATTTGTCCTTTATGACAGAGTTATAGTGACTGTGGTCATTAAAATCATCAAATCCTTACAGCCCTAGCATTGGCAGAATACTATGCTGTACTGCTATGAGTTGCGAAATCATTGCTGTTTTGCTTGTGTCACTGTGTCACTTTGTATGCTTACGAGTCTGTTTATGAGCCACACTTCTGGTGAACAGATGAGACTAGCTCATCTGTTTCCATGTACAGTATAGTGCGTGGTAATTATAATATAATTTGGGCCTCAACCCAACAGTTACTGTAAATCGGTTAGAACTGCTGAGGTGTATTTTACACTCGTTATAGCACCACACACACTAGAATCCCACTACAATAAAATTGCTACAGGTATGCTGCAAACAGACCTTTGTCTAAAACTGTAGTGTCCAATGGTAGTCCTGTGGTGCTTTATGAATGGGGTAGAGTAACGACTAACTTCCACACTTACAAAAAAGTACCTTGAAAAGTGCTCAGTGAGTGTATGTGTATAAAGTATATAACTTAGTTCAGTGAAACATGTTCATGCATTTACAATACTACACTACACCCTGTCTTAAGCAGTTCATAAGCAGGAAATCGAAACGTTACTCATTCGCCTAAAAGTGATCATTTTCAGCATTAAATTCGCTCACTCATCGTCTATACTGCTTTATCCTGTATACAGGAGACTTAGGGCACGACACCCTTGACAATGTACCAATCCATCATAGGGCACACAACTATACACACACACACACACACTCACACTTCGGGCAATTTGGGAACACCAATTAGCCTAATGTGCATGTCTTTGCACTGTGGGAGAAAACCAGAGTACCCAGAGGAAACCCACCCAGCACAGGGGAACATGCAAACTCCATGCACACAGACCCTGAGGCCAGGAATCGAACCCGGAACCTGAAGGTGCAAGGCTACACTGCCAGCAATAGAGTCAAATATATAAATATATAAATTTTACTTTATGGGTTTACACACTGTTTTTCGTTTACAGTTCACAAATCGTTATTTAAACAATTCGTTCCAGCATCCTTAGTTTATATACAGCATATATATATATATATATATATATATATATATATATTTTAACTCATTCTAAGGATTATGTCATGTGTATAGTTAAATGATATATTTAATATAGACGCATATAAACCCGTTCCAGGTACAGTATATGTGCTTTGTATAATTAAATCGTGTAAGTATTTATGCTGCAATTATTGCTGCAACTTTTTGGATTTGATCCCAAGTCACTGTTATTAGATTACATCACACTGGATTAGATTCAACTTTATTCTAATTGTCTAAAGTACACGTAGAGAGCAGAACTGAAATGAAATGCAGTTATGCGCGATAACTTTCACAGTGAACAAAACCCGCGCACCGTTAGATCCGGTCCACTCACCATCGTGTGTTATTGTGGAAGTGCTCCAGGACCGAGTAGCCAAAAAACGTCGCATTCGGTCCACGGAAAACCAGAGGGTGTTCCAGGTCAATGTTGTAAGCATAAACCAGAGAGAAGAACAAAAACACGGAAAACACATCGAACATTCCGCTTTTCTTCCACACTAACAGCCCGGTCCTCCTGCGGTACATCCTCAGCGCAGTGGAGTTTAATGGAGACGCGAGAAGAACCGAAAGGAACGCGGAGAGTCTCGAGGGTCTCAGCGCTGGACTTTAGAAGCTACATGTAAACTAAGTTACTCTCAAAAGTTTCTTATTGCGATAGTAAAACCCATTGAAATAAAAGATAAGCTTATCAGTGAAAATAGTCGGAGTTAAGAGATAGCTGCGGCGGGGCATTAGCCTGATCATCTGCCTGGGAGCGTGTTAAAGACAACTGCACGCTCCTGTTCGCTCTCCGTTGTTCAAGTGAGCTCGCGCCGAGACGCACGGGGCTGCGCACCAGCATCACATTTCACACAGCGCTCCTGTGAGGCTCCTGCGTTATAATACACGCCAGTGCTGCCATCTAGCGGAAGTACATGCATACATACACGCGTGTCTAGACACACGCACGCACACATACACTTCACTCTCTTCCTGCCATATTTCTTACTTGCAAAACGCAAACGCTTTCTGACTTATTCAGAAAGCAGGCACAGGCAGTACTGTAACTTTCCTTTTCAGCAGAGCTGTTTCATATGTAGTCAGGCCCATAAATATTTCTACACTGACAGTTACTAAATTATGGATATAAACCCAATATGCAGACTTTCAGCTTTAGTTGTTGTTTTTTTAAATCTGAATTTGGTGAGCATTGCAGCATTTTCTGAGTCAGGTTTTTGACTCTGTTTTTGATTGAATTGTAGTCAGTCATCTTTGTTTAAAAGGAGTTTAACAATAACTTTTTATTATTATTTTTAAATTTTTTACAAAATTCATCCATTTTCACAAAGGAATTGGACAACTGACTGATAAGCATGTTGATGTAGAAAAGTGTTGAGTTTGCATTTGGCAGTTGTCCACAGCAATTCTCAATAAGCAATCCAAAGAAGAGCTGATGAAAGAGTAGGAGGAAATAATCAACAATTTGGCACATTCTTTAAAAGAATGGAATGCGCTGGTGAGTTCAGCGACACTAAAAGCTCTAGAAGACAATTAATGTGGATGATCACAACTCTATGTAGATAAATAAAAAAAACATTTCACAATATCTAGTCTTCTCATGAATAGTCTTGAGGAGGTAGGCAAAGTTAGGTAGGCTAACTAGTAAGTTTATTGTAGAAAATATTTATTGTCAAAGTCTACAATTAAGAGATACTGTCATGAACGTTACACAGAAACACAGAGGGTTTACCACAAGATGCAAACCACAAGCAACACTCGAAAAAAGATGGGTAAAAAAAAAAGAATTTTTTTTTAATAAAACCGTCTGCCCAGCTTTGATACAATAGTACCAAGTGTACAGTATAGCAAAGGAAAGGAAGGATTCACGTTCCATAATATCTGTCAAAACATAATGGAGGCAGTGTTTTGTGAGAAATGTGTATGGCTGCCAATGAGAGTGGATGTTTATTGATCATGTAAATATTGATAGAAGCAACAGGACGAATTCTTAAGTGTCGACATTTTCAAAATTCTTTCTATATATACTATATACTTTCTATATAATACTTTCTATATATACTTTCTGCTCAGCTTCCGTCAAATGCTGCAAATACAACAGGACGAGCATGTTTCTCGTTTACTGTACTTAAGGAAAACTGAAGGCAGAATGAAGCAAACCAGCAGGAACTGAAGGCAGCTACAGTAAACGCCTGGCAAAGCAGATCAAGGGAAGAAACCGAGCATTTGGTAATGTCCCTGGGTTTTAGACTTTAGGCAGTTTTTGTTCCAAATATTAGAAATAATTGTAACATTTACTATTGCTCATTTTTCTGATTTCTTTGAAGCCTGTAAAAATGGTCCTGTAATAAAAAATAATAAATATTGCCATATTTTTGTAAATTACATTGAATTTGAAGCTGAATGTCTACACTTCTATATTTTCATTTATATAATTTAAACCGATTGTGGTCGAGCATGGAGGCAAAATTACAAAAAAAATTTAATAAAAATGTGTCACTGTCTAAGTATGTATGAAGAGTAGAACTCTAGACTTTTGGTCTACTTACTAGTATGTGAAATAATGAGAGACTCGCACACCTGGCCAGAGCAGCCACTTGTCCGATTGGGATAAGGCACATATATTGTATGTAATGTATGGTAATGGTATGGTAATTCTTCCAGCATTTACCTGATTTGGAATTAAATCTGAAATCTCGTGTTAATAATTTAATTTGGACTCCATTATACAATGGCAGACATGTTAAATTATAACTTCATCAGTCTCCAAGTATTTGTGGACCTATTTCCCACCTAGAAACATCAATATACTGTAGTGTACATTTAAAATTATTTAAAGTAGGGGTTGTCAAACTTTTTCAACTGTAAAATATATGCTATCAATATTTGAAATACTAATGCATTAACATTGATTTGTTTACTGGATCTTGTTATTCCTGAAGAAACACATTTTTATATTAAACTGTTTTTAAAGAACTTTATTTATTCATTCATTTATTGTAACCATTTTATTCCCCAGTAATAATGAGCACAATGCAAGAAAATTCACCCGATGGCAATTTAGCACCACTTGCATGTCTGACAGTTAGAGGAAACTAAAGACACAGAGGAAACCAGTGGAAACACAAACATTGAAACTCCATACAGTACACACCAGAGTAACCTGATCTTAGGATTAAACTGGGGACCCTGGGCCTGGGATATAGATAATTTCGAACCGTCATTTGATTCAAATAAATATTATTTATAGGCCCATCTGTTTTCGAGGTCATAAGATTCAGATATTAGTCATTCAGTTCAACAAAAGGTGAACAAAAGGTGTTCAGGACACAAGACAAAGTGCCTTATCTTGCACATACCACCAGGATGAGTCAGCAGCTTCACAAAAGTTGTCCTGTAAGGTTTATTGTACGTAGGGAATAATTCAGAATAGTGCTTAAATGTGCATGATTTTTATGGATTTAATAGGCTAATCAAAAATGTTAAATAAATGCATCTAAAAGTTAAACTCAATATTATAAAAGCATACTGTAAAGAACAATTTATTAACCGTATTTAAAAGTAGCTAATAACAGTCACAATATGCCCTGTAGTACAGCTATATAGATTCTTCTTCCCATGATTTACAATTTACAATATATATTTTACTCCCCAAAATACAGTAGAATTTTAAAAAGCTGTAGTTACAAAGTCATAAGAGACTTTGAGTTGAAAGGATATGCATATTTACATGTGCACTAGGCATGGCCATTCCAGCTAACCATAAAGGGGGTAGGGACAGTGTGTGTGTGAGAGAGAGAGAGAGAGAGAGAGGGAGAGGGAGAAAGAGAGAAAGAGAAGAAAAAAAATACAAACTTTGGAGAGGGAAAAACAAAACAAAAATCAACTTACTGCACAAATCCATATAAAATCTAGATTTTTTTAACAAGAAAAATAATCTTACCCAAGCTCTAAAAAAATCAGACAATTATATTTTTTATTATAAAAACAAACCTAATATCCTGATTCATCTGAATCAGTCTAATTCTTCACCCCATAAGCATACATACACATAACCTGGTATATATTACTTCTCTCACACAAAAATATAAAGGTAAGCATTAAGGTAAGTTATTAGCAGTACTCTAGCCCCTCTGATCCATGGTCAATAGCAGCGGGAGAAGAATTGAGCTGTACCTCGGTCGGCCACTTAGAATTCAACCTTACCGGAGCCAAGGCTATAAAGACAAACACACAAATAAGTGGGAACAGAAGTATAGTTACACAAACTGTTTACAATAAAGTAATATAACATTAAATAATAAAAAAAACGCATGTCTAAATTCTCTTAATTACATCCTTGTTCAATAAGCAAAATGACTTAATGACATAAAATGTGTTTGGCACTAATTTATGTGAAACGTTTAAACTGCTATTAAAGGAATGAAAACTAGTTCAAATTACTAACAATAAGTGAAAAATCAACTTTCAAAAAGTTGATCAATGTTTAAAAGCCGCAACATCTAAGCCCCTCCTGTAATCCCAGAGTCTTTTTTTTTTTTTTTTTAATTCTTTACTCTAATTCATGACATTAATAAACATAAAAATGCCTAAGACACTGAGGAAAGTGGATCACGCAGTACTACCCCAAGGATGCAAAAAAAGCTGAGCTGGTTAAGGTCTATGTAAAATAACTTAATTAGGATAGAATGCACTATGGTGTTACAAAACATGAAAGAGGCAGAACAGTTTGTGTCCAAGAACATTTAATCAGAAAATAAAGCTTACCATCACTCTTGACTCCTCTCGCTCCAGTACTTTCTGTGCCTGATCTGCTGGAAACTTCAGCATGGAAGTGATGACTTTGGCCATAGTCTGTAAAGAAACGGAATTGACTCATGCTGTATAACATGACTGATCAGATAAGTCATACAGTAAATCTTATACTCTGGATAAAATAATAAAAATAATAAAAGCTCTCACTGTAACCATGTTTTACTGACTCTTACAGAGTCAACATGGTGTTCACTAGAACTTTAAGTTTTAAACTTCAGAAAACACACAGTAGAGGCAGAAGTACATTTTAAGAGATTTAAGACTACATCAGGGGTAATTTCATTTAGCAGCTTCATTTACAACTACATCAGTGCTAATTTCATTTAGCTGCTTTATTACCAACAGCAAAACAAAGGCAAGGATTAACAGTACAGAAACAGACTTAGGCCTTGTTCACACGGACGTTAAAATCGAGCGTTTTTCTATCGTTCGTAGCGTCCGGTGAGCGCGGATGAAGCGCAGATGGTTTTCTACACATAGGAGTCAGTGAGAGTGTTCACACGGGCTT
>JAQMYG010000038.1:25822476-25833444 GCA_030014215.1 Clariallabes teugelsi | reverse complement strand
TTGCAAAATCCGTCAAGCACCATAATGAAACTGGCTCTCATGAAGGCCGTCCCAGGAGGACGAGACCAAAACCTACTACCTCTGCCGCAGACAAGAAGTTCATTTAGAGTTATCAGCCTGAAAAATGACCAATTAACAGCACCTCAGATAAGAGGCGTTATGAAGTCTTTACAGAGCATAAGTAGCAGACACATCTCACCATTAACTGTTCAAATGAGATTAATGCATTTTTTAGACGCCTTCAGCATTCTTTTACAATGTATTGTAATAGAAAGAAATAAAAATCAGGAACGATCCTGGAGTTAGAAAGTGACCACAAACTTTTGAACGGTAGTGTATATTGAAAAATATACAAAATGACTATGAACTACAGTGATTCGGTTCACGAATGCCCCAAGTACAAACGAATCACGGTTCACGACCAAAAAATAAGAAGTATCATCCGAACAAAACTGTGGCGAACAGAGTGCTATACCTTATGAATGATAACCCGGTGTCTTACTTTAAGATAATTGTGCAGTCCAGAAAAAAAATCTAAATGTCGCTGGATAGCTTTTTAGTGAAAACGGCTGCCACGTATGAACCAGTAGCCAAGAAACAAGGGAGAGAAAACCCCTGATGGAGAATTACCCAGTGTTATTGGAAGGGGAATCTCCTTCCAAAACACTAACCTCCTCCCCACCCATCTTCTTCCCCTCAATTCGTTTATGTCAGCAAGTCTCCCCAAGTAAGGTGTATGAACAATACTTGTAAAAATTAAGTGTTAGTTCTCTCATTTTTTTATATTTATATATTATACTTATATTTATACAAGGCATTTTATACTTTTAGGTTTTGTGATGTAAACAAAATGAACTGATGAAAATGAAAAAACTGAACCGGTGTACAACCAAATCAGGATATGAACAGAACTTATTGTGTTTGTGAACCGAGGTTCCATTCAAATTGAATTAACTGTAAAAATCATACAATCAATCATCTCCAGTCACTCCTGGTAGAGTGGTTGGCACCTGCAAGAAAGGACAACCACTGAACTCGCTACAAGGTCACGGGTACCCAAAGCTCACTGAAGCAGGTGAGCAGTGAAGGCTAGACAATCTGGTCTGAGCCCACAAAAAGACTACTATGTTCATGCTGGCTATGCCAGAAAGATGTCAGGACAAGGTGCATCAAGATGGGTGCTGTGTAGCCACAAACTGGTCAGCAGAGTGTCCATGCTGCACCACAAAAGTGCCTATAGTGGGCACATAAGCAAAAACTGGACCCTGAAGCAGTAGAAGAAAGTGTTGTTCTGATAAGTCACATTTTGATTTACATCATGCGGAAGACTAAGTGACCGTGTTTCATAAAAGAGATGGCAACAGGCCGCACTATGAGAAGAACGCAAGTTGGTCAATGTTCTGATTGAACATTTCATGTGGCTGCCATCTAAACACTGTGTCAGATCAAGTACTCCCCATCAAGGCAACAATATTACCTAATGGCAGTGGCATCTTTCAGCCAGATGTGCCCTTCCAAACATCCTAAACCAGGCACCTTTAAATAAGGTATTAAATTTGGGCAATTTCTTCTGCACATTTTTATGCATTTTCTGCAAAGTTTCAGCAATCTCTTTAGTTGTTTTCTTTGCTTGATGGAGACCCTTCTAAAACAATCACTGTTTTGGCCAAGCAGTGTACATATAATGTTCTCAAAAGAGTAAAACAGAAGTGTTAGTACAGCCCACGAGGAACAGTAAGAGGGCCATCATGGTTTAATTATGGTTATTTAAAGTAAAAGTAAACAGATGTGCTGAGTAACGAACTCGAGTTCATGGGGACATCCAGTTTTTGTTTCGCCAAAGGGGAGGCGGAGCCTGAGAACAGGAGGTGGAAAACATGCTCTGAACTTTACACCTCTGGCTATGTTCTCATTCCTGGTACAGACTTACCCTATCTTGGTGTTCCTGCTCTTTTAGCCTGGCTTCACTCAGCAGGGTGGTCTTCTCAGCAAGGTGTACCTAAGCACGGTGAGAAAGCAGAAAGTGGATGGTGGAAATGATGAACATGTCTTTTACAAGTCTCTGAAGTACACTTCTGGTAAGTTGACTAGTAACTGCTGACCCATGAGGGCTGTATTTAAGACTGAATGCACATTTTTATATGGTTTAACATTTAAACTGGGGGGACTAACCTGAAGTTCCTCAACACCCTAAAAAAGGAAAGCAAACAGAGGTGAGATCCTATACAAATCAATAGAACAGGACTAACAACCTAAACAAAAAAAGGAAAATATTATTTATCATTTTATAAAAATGTAGCAAAATATTTGATCTAGCAGAAGTAGATTTTGTGAATAGTGCATGTCAAAGCACTTTTACTATTAGATATGGTTCTAAAAGTAGTCTATTAGTAACTATAATCACAGTAATGAATTTAACTAAAGATAGGATAGAACAAAAATGGCTAGAATCAGACTTCCTTATATATAAATCATAAACAAAACTCATAAAAGACATTTCAGCCTAATCATTAGGGGAGCTAAAGGGACATCTACTGATTTTTTGTCTTTGCAAGGAAGAAAGACTTCCCAAGCATCGAAAACACATGCATATACAGCTTTCCCATTTTTACAAAAAATATGCCTACATGTATGAATGAGGCTCAAAGCAAACCTTTTCGAGATGTTAATTAAGAACAGAGATTGAGGACCTCATAAGCCCTGGAGAGTTTGAAATTGTTGTAGCAACTGTATACTAAACGGTTTGTTTGGCAAACAGCCATGTTGCTGTTTTGTGAGCTGTCCACAGATGAGGGAGTCAAACTGTACATTTTATGAGGAGGTAAACAGCACCAACTAGTAGTGGTCGTGGGAAAATCTTGTACATACCTGAGGACCACTAAGACTCCTTTGCTGTAGCTCCTCCAGCTCCTTTTGCACCTCCCACACTCTTGTGCCCATTTCTTCTTCACGGCTCTGCAAAGATAATGTATAATTTTGCATATATTGTATATATACACACACACAGACACACACGACATTCACTCATTTAATACAAATTATGTCTATATGCTCTATTTGAAAAGAAAAAAAATTTATATGTATATTAAAGCACAAATCCAAAAAGTCAGCATAGTTGTCAGAATCATGAGTGTGGATATAAAACCCTTTAGGTACAAATCACATAAAACACTATGGGGTGCAGGCACAGGGTAATTGTTTCCTCATGACTTGCTGAAGAGCAAGGATAGTGGATGCAAAGAGTCTAATGGATCGACCACCCCTCATAGTAGTGATGCACCCACATACCTATGACAGTAAGTAATCACAAAAAAAATTATAAAATCTAAATGGCAGCAGAAACTCAAAGTCAAAGAAATATATTTCACTGCACCTGAAGAATTTGCTCATAACGATGGACAGTTCTTTTAAGGTCTTCATCTTTCAGTAAAATACTCTTTTGAAGTTGATTTGCTTCCTCTCGATGGACTGCCATTAGTTCTGCTTCAACACTTTGGGCCTTTTCTGTATGGATGCAACAGAGATGATATAATGAAGTCATTTTCAAATCCTTGCCCCCCCAAACAGGAAAAAAGAAAAGATATGGTACAAAACACATCATTTTTATTGCTGATTTACTCCCCAGATAGGGACTAATAAGGACATTTTCAGAGGTTCTGTATATAAAAAATAATGTCTGTCGTGGACTCTTACCAACTGCCTCCTTCACTGATGCTTCAATCTCTTTATCCTTTAGTGCTACCTGGGTGTTGAACTCTCTCATCATCTGTTTAAGTACAGAATTATGCTTTATTTCCAAATCTTCCATTTCAAGCCTGTGAAAAAACAGCAACAGCAGTTTAGCATACTACTTAAAAATAGAATTGTTTCTATTAGAATTGTTTATTTGTTCTGTTCGCTTCTTACTTGAGCTTTTTCTCACTCTCATCTTCCATTTCTTTTCTCAGATATTCCAGTTCCTTTTCATGTTCCTTCCTCAGAGAGCGAAGGTCTTTCTGTAACCGGCTGTAATCTTTTTGAATCTTCTGCTTCTCATTTTCAGTTTCCACCAGTTTTTGCTGTAAAGTGTTCTCTGGGCTTTTAGACCCATCAGTAAGACATTCTCCATCGGTCTGTCCTAGTCCTATCTTTACGTTTTCTTGGATTTTAAGCTGACTCTCCTTTTCCTCTAGTCTCTTGATGAGGTCTTGGAGCTTCATCTCATATTCTTTTACCAAGAGATCTTTTTCACTCTGCCAGGCTTCTTGTTTTAATTTGGTATCCTGTTCTCTCGCATATATTCCAGGCTCCATTCCCAAGAGATTATGAGTTTTCTCCAAAGAGCACTTATCAATTTGCATAACATTAGACTCTCTCTCTTTAAGCTGGACCTCAAGACTCGAGCAAGTCTTCTGAAGCTCCTGAACCAGTTCCATCTGTTCACATAGTTCTGCTTTAAGTTGGCTGATTTCAGCCTGGCAGGTAGTGTTTACTTCTTCAGATTCAATAAGTTTGGCTTCAAGCTCACTGAGCCTTAACAATGCCTCTTGCTCTCTTTCATTTCCTGTATCAGCTGCTTCATTTACCACAAATGCATTTTCTACCATCCTTTCCTCATCCATGCCTTTTAATATTTGCAAATGTTTTTCTTTTTCTAATTTTCCATCATGTTGTACCTGCTCTAGATGTTTTTTGTGCTCTTCCCTTAGATAATTGATAGTCTCCTCCATTTTGATCCCATTTACCTCCAAACTCTTCACTTGCTGTTCTTTTTCCTGATGCCTCTGCGTTATGTTCTCCAGCTGAACCAGCAGATCCTTAATGGTCTGATCCTTCTGCTCAACCTGTGAAGTCAGCTGCTTACGTAGCAAGCTAATTTTTTGCTCAGCTTTCTTTTTCAGTTCAGCTACTTTAATTGTACTCTCTTCTGCTGTCTTTAAAGCTTCTTCTTCTGACTTTAAAATTTGTGCCTTCTCCCTCTCAAAGTTTTCTTGCTGGCTTTCCAGTTGTTGTTTGACATTTTGGAACTCTTTCTCTAAAGACAGGAGTTTTTTTTCATTTTCACAGGCAAGATCACTTTTGTGAGAACACTGTTCCTTGGTTTGCTGAAGCTGTTGAATCAGCTCCATCTTTTCATGCTCCCTCAAGTTAAGGTGCTGCTGCAACTCAGCCTTTAGCTGCTCCTGTTCTTTTGTCTGCAATTTGAGTAGTTCCTCTAGTTCACTTATCTTTTTTGTGCAGTTGTCCAACTCTAAAGTCAAGGCACTTACTCTCTGCTCTTTCTCATTTAGAACCTGGTCCATCTCTGACTTACTGATTGACTGATTGTCAATGCTGGCAGTGAGTCTTTGTAGGTGCTCGTCTTTCTCTGTTATCTGTTTCTCCATCTCCTCAATCTTGCATTTAAGAGATTTGACAGTGTTGTGGTTCTGAGTGAGCTTGGAGTCTGTCTTCTTTTTAAGTTCAGACAGTTTATTTCTTAGTGTATCTGCTTGTTCAATAGCTAAGCCCTTTTCTTTTTCTGCCTGTTCCACAGCCTCTACCATCTGGCTTTTGATATTTTGTTTTTCTTCATTGTGCTGCTGATTCAGCAGAGATATGGCTTCCTCCTTTTTAGTTAAGCTAACCGATAACTGTTTCTTTAGCTCAGCTATGTTGTTCTCCAAATTACTGATATGCAAAATATTAGCTTCAAGTTTTCCAGATATGTTTCTATTTTCTTCACAGAGTTTTTCCATACAAAGAACTTTCTCAGAAAGTTCCTGGGAATGACTGTTAGCATCTTTTTGCAAATACTCTCTCTCAATTTTTAAGGTTTCAAGATTTTCTGAATTTGCATTTAACTGAAGGGCCATTTGGTTAAGTGAGTTCTTAAGGCTCTGGCTCTCCTCTAGGGTTTTCTGTAGGTCTTTCTCTAAAGAACAGATTTTGTCATCCTTTGTCAAAATAACATTTTTAAGATTCCACAATTTCTGCTGATTACATGTAACCCTATTTTGCAGTTCATTCACCTTTGCCTCTACTCTTTCGCACAAATTACTCGAAAAATCATTTAACATTGTCTGTGCACACTGACAATTCTTCTCCAGCTCCTTACTAATGCCACAGATGTGTGTCAGAAACTCTGTTTCCTTATTTTGAAGCTCAGTATTCTTCTCCTCAAGTGTCCTTTGCAGGCTCTCACCCTCCATACCTCTGGAAGCTTTAAGTACATTAATCTTCTTGTATGCATCTTCTAGCTCTTGGGACAGTGTCTCAAATCTATCTTTACTCGTTTTCTCAATCTTAGTGACCTGGTCCTGAAAAAGATTCCTTTCACTTAATGCCTGGTTTAAGTTCTCTATGGTCTCTATCTGCTTTTTAAGGACATCTTCTACTTCAGACATGTTTTCCAGTTTAAGTGCAGCTTCTCTGAGCTCAGTCTGGAGTTTCTGCACAGTGGTTTCCCTCATTGAAAGCTCTTCCCTAAGATTCTTTACTTCCTGAATGACTTGTTCCTTCTCCTCTGTGTTGGCTAAAAATCGTCTAGACATTTCCTCCAACTCCTGCACATTTTCTTGTAAAGACAAGGCATGCTTCTCCTGCAGCTCTTCCTCTTGCTGGCATAGCTTTTCCTGCCAAAGGTGCAGAAGGTCCTCTTGTTTGAGTCTATGAACTTCATGGATCTTTTTTAACTCCTCCTTGTGATTTGCTTCCAAGTCAGATAAGGCACTGCTGAGGCCCTCTGAGCTTGCCTGGGTCATCTCAAGAATTTTATCTTTGACCTGTTGCTCTAGCTGTTGCAGTTCTTTATCCTTCTTGGCTATCTCTGCTTTAGCATTTTCCTCTTGGTCATGAAGTTTTTTCTTCAACTTCTCCTGAATTTCTTTGGCTTTTTGTTTTAGTTTCTCCATTTTGGTCTCCTGAGATTTTAACTTGCCTTCCATTTCTTTTCTCAGGCTCTCAGCTCTTTTCTCATAGACCTGTCTCTCCTCATCTAACTGCTTCTTTAACTGATTTAGCTCCTCTTGCATTGCTTGGTGTGACTGAGTGTGTGAATTCTCTCTTTCAGCCAGGTCATTCATAGCTTGCTGTATCCTCTGTCCTAGTTCTTCATTTTCAGTAGTTTTCTGTTGAAGACCCTCTGCTTTCTGCTGGCAATCATTACGATATTCTTCAAGAAGTCCTTCCAGGTTTTGCACTTGACTCTTTGACTGGTTCAGTTCTTCTTTCAGAGAATTATACTGAGCACCAGCCTCAGCATATGCTTCCTCCTCAGACTGCGCAACACTCTTTAGATCTTCAATTTCCTTTGACTTTGCTGCCACTTCCTGTTGAGCCTTTTTGACATAATCTTGTAAGATGCTTTCCTTCACAGCACAATTTTCAAGCTCTTTCTCCTTCTCCTCTAGTACCATTCTTAGCTGATTTAACTTTTCTGCCAGATTCTTCTTTAGTCCTCCTATCACCTGCTCATGTTGACGCTTCATGTCTTCCACTTCCATCTGAAATTTCATCTGCTCATCCTTTAGCTTTACCTCAAACTCCCTCCTAACTGACTCATTAGCTGCAAGTTTTTCCTCTAGCTGCTCTTTACATTTCTGCATCTCACTGAGCTCAGAGTTCAGAGCCTCCAGCTCAGCCTGCTTGATATCTAGTTTCTCCAGCACCTTTTGGTTCATTTCCTTAACATGGACGTGAAATTCTTGTTCTTTGTCTTTCATGATAGCATCGATCTCAGCCTTGTGCTTTTGCATTAGCTCTTCAACTGCAGTTGAGTGCTGTAGGTTTAAAATGTCTGTCTGTTCTGCCTTCAACTTCTCAAGCTCCTGCTGATGCCTTTTTTCTAGTACAGTTATTTCACCTTCATATTTCTTCCTCTGTTGTTCAAGCTCTGTGAAATGTTCTGCCTGGTTATCTTCCCCCTGTGATAACCTGGACAAGGAACTCTCCAGCTCAAGAATTCTCTAAAAGAAAGCAACAATCAAGGGACAATATATTCAGGTAAAACTTAGTTAAAATTATCATGTATTGTTAACTATGCACACAGGGGGTCAAATGAACCATCAAATGACATCACATTTTACATAAAACCTGCCAGAAATTCAGATCAACTCACAGTCCTAGCACTTCCCAGCTCTAGCTGTAGCTCCCTGGCTTTGGCTTCTCCTTCAGCATGCACAGCTGACTTCTGTAGCTCTGCTTCTTCTACAGCCAAAGAAGCCTGCTGCTCCTTCTCCTGTGCTGCATTCAACAGCTCCTTACGACAATTTTCCTTAGCAACAGATAATCCATCACTCACTTAGTGTCCACACCATCTTAAACAATTAAAGATTTGAAGTGAGTACAAATAAGTCAATAGATGTACCACTGCCTCAATGATCTTGGCATTCATTTGTTTGTCCTTGTTAGCCAGCTCTTCTGTATGCTCCCTCTCCAATTCCGCTATCCTATCTTCTGTAGACTTCTGAAAACACAGGGAAAAGGGGAAAAAATTGGACAACTGAACACTGGAAAGGGCTCAGAAATTTAGATTCCAGACATTGTTTTTCTCATCTTCAACTTTTGGGTTTAGGTCTGCAGTGAACCCAACTGGCCCCAACAACTGTCAAGGTCACCAAGATCCAATCTTTTTCTGCATTCACATGTTTGCTGTGAAACATAAGCTCTTGACCTTCATATGCATCATTTTATGCACCGCACAGCTGCCACATGATGTTTGACTGGCTAACTGTATGAATGTGTAATTTTACATCAATGCTAAAACACACACACATGTAATTTTTATTTTGGTACTGTAGTCTGTTTTAGTGTTTATTTTTTTCTGAACATGTTATTTAGACAAAATATGGCTTTGTTTATTTGTTCAAAATAGAAATTTGGCTGACAAATTTTCATAAATAATGCTATATATTTTATAATTTTTATAAATCTTCAATTCCACATTAAAATTTTACGTTATACAGAACTCTTTTTAACAACTATATTATTATAATTATTATTATTTGTTGTTACTGTTAATGTGTTATTATTATTATCATCATTATTATAGTCTTTTACTAAATAACAGCACCTTCATTATGGTTATGACCTCCTGTTTGACCCTGGTGAGCTCCTGTTGTAGACTCCGCCTCTCCTCCTCACTGGCCTGTTCCACCTGTTTCACCTGCTCTTCCATGCGATCCTGCAGCTGGCGCCGAGCTTCTTCTGCTCTCTGTGCCATGCCAAGGGCACGTTCCAACTCCTCAAACGCTACATCAAGACCATATACTCAGTAACTGTAATACTCTCAGGAAAAAGGAAGAGAGAGAGAAAGTGGGTGTGTGTGTGAGGGAGAGAGGGAGAGAGAGAGAGAGAGATTCAAACTCGCTCACCAGCTTTCTCTGCTTTCTCTCGCTGTTCCTGTAGCTCCTCTTTCTGAGCCACGGTCTGTTGGATCCTGGTGCGCAACTGAGCAATCTCCTCCTCCTTCATCTCCAGGGTCTCATGCATTTGCCTTTTGGTCTCAGCAATAACCATACCCTGGCAAATCCAATCAGAGAGCAACGTAACAGTTTTAATCAGGATTTAATGACAATCTGTTATATGCTTTTATTTGCTTCACTCTCTAACAAAATTCTCATCAGGTGTGATGTCTTGCTAGAAATTTTTTGAGAGGTGTTAACTTTAAATCAAAAGCTATTACACCTTTAGAATCAATGCTGAATAAGATAATTTTTATGATGCGAAGACACTGACACCATTGTGCAAAGCAAAGTAATACACTCCTATCTGCACAACAGCAGATCATTAATTCTGTAAATGTGCCGACCACAGTTATGCAAACAAGAATGACTTCCCAGTTTTCCATTTATCATCACAACCTGAAATTTGGATTCATTCTAACACTTTGCATTGAAAAGAACCATGTGGGACCCGTATTATTATTACTGTCTTTCAGGAAAGAGGTTGAAGGTTTAATGTTCAGCCTAGAACACTGTGTGCACCACAGGAGCAAAAACGTCACAGGAAATTTACATTCCACAGGAAACCTGGGTAGTTCACATTACTTTAAATCACACAGAGATGTACTCAGAGCACAAATTAAAGCAAGACTAAGCTCCAAAATACATTTTACATTTTTACATGTTTAAAAGAAACAATAATTGTACTATTTCAAGTTTCACTTGCTTGTATATAAGGCTTTTCATAAACCAAAGAAATATCAGAAAAAAAAGAAAAACTGTTTAGAGAACTATTAAAAATGCAACCATAAAGCACACATCATTGATATTCATTCATTATTTAGTTTTACTACCTAGAGTCAGACATTTTCCTCCAGTCATCCGGCATAATCAATCAGACACAAACTGATGAACCCGCATGAAGCCACTATCTGTCTGAAAGTACAAATGTGTTTCTCTTACCTTGTCCTGTTCGAGCTGCTCAACTAGGTTCTTGGCATCCCTGAGCTGTGTGATCAGCTTGGTCTTCTCACTGGTGTGAAGTTCCTTAAAAAAAATAATTACATTAAAAATCAGTACTCCAGGGAGTGGTTTTAATACCTGCAGCCTTTCAGCACTAGTTTAGAAATCAATGAGACACCATCAAACAGTGATTAAAATAAACAAACAAACAAACAAACAAACAAATTTATATAATTTAAATGAGCAGCCTGTTCTTAAACATTCTTAATGATCTAAGAATCCCAACAAAAACACCTACTGCTGGTGACCAAAAATTTTACTCACTTAAAACAGTAGAATGGGCTATTAAATTGTGAGCATGTCAGGCAAACTTGACAGAGATAATAATTTACAATTTACAAACACAAATAATTATCTACAGAGACGTGACAAAGAGACATACCCTCTGCGTATTTCATTTAATTAAACAGAACTTATACAGTACATACACTGGAGATCAAAATTAGAGAACAATTTATAAACAATTCAACAATTCTGAAATAATGTCATCTTCACTGCTCAACAGTTGAAGGAGTTTTTGTCCTGTCTATACCATGCTACCAGA
>JAQMYG010000038.1:25746782-25758649 GCA_030014215.1 Clariallabes teugelsi | reverse complement strand
CTGCTCTCCCCTCTCCTGTTCTCTCTCCCCCTCTCTCTCTTCCCTCTCTCTGTCGAGCTACACATGTCGTTCCTGAGATGCCAGTGATCCAGACTCCCTCTGCCCTCTACATTACAATTTGACAAGTGAGTTAAAAATGCTTTTTTAAAAGACTGACCTAATTTTCTTAATTTTTCAATTAAAAAATCAAACATCAACAATCAAGATTTTTTTTAGATAATACTGAAAATAATTGAACCTTTTCTGAAAATACTCAATTCTTCCCAAAATACTGGCCATACACCTACATTATATATTTTAAAGTATCTGTAATCAAATCACTACGCTGTCCAGTCAAAAAAAAATCACCACCGGGATTAACTAAGCAAATAGTTAAGAGCCTGATGAGAGACAGTGATTAATATGGTTCAGCTGGCAATAAGTGATTTAACCCTCACTGATGCAGTGAGTAGTTTCTCATTTTTTAATCAACCATGTCAGAAGACATATCCTGTGGTCAAGACAAGGGTCTAATTATTGTCCTGCATCAAAATAGAAAATAACTAAGGTGATTGTGGAAACTACTAAAATTGGGTTAAGAACTGAAAAAACTCATTGTTAAAACCTGGGGGGATAGTGGTGAACCATCATCTTTAAGTAAGAAACGTGGTCGGAAAATCATCCAGTATGAGCATGATGGGTGATCACTTAACTGCTTAGTAAAATCAAATCATAAAAAAAAACAGTAGAACTCACTGTAGTGTTTAATAGTGAAAGTAAAAGCACTTATACACATACAGTGCAAAGCGAGCTCAAAGGATTGGAAAAATACTTACCAGTGAGGCCAGTCAGAAAAAGGCCAGTTTGCATGGGAGTGTAAAGAATGGATTGTGTAGCATTGGTTAAAGGTCGTATGGTCTAATGAGTCCAGATTTACCCTGTTCCAGAATGATGGGCACATCAGGGTAAGGAGAGAGGTGGATGAAGTAATGCACCCATTATGCCTAGAGTCTACCGTACAGGGGGCAGTGTTATGATCCTGCTCCTGTTGGTAAGGTCTTGGTTCAACAATGTTATGAGCCCAAAAAAACGAGGTCAGATGACTACCTGGAACTACAGAATGGCCAGGATTTTTTCAAATGTCAAAGGAATATACCAAGATGACGATGCCAATGCTCAAATTTTGAAAGATTGGTTCAGGGAGCATGAACCCATTACACATTGGTCCAGACCCCATCGATAAACTTTGGGTTGTGCTGGAGAAGGCTTTATGCAGCAGTCTGACACTCCCATCATTACTACACGATCTTGGAGAGAAATGAATGCATCGTTGACGGTTACAAAGTTTTTAGAAATAGTAAAAAAGATAAGCTAAAAATAAGCTGCTCAGCTTTAATGTAATCAGTGATATTATTATTTCAGGTTAAAGCCCATGCTATTTCTATTTGACAGAACTCCCTGCCTAACTTATTAATACAGTTATACTTTGTCATTGTCAGCCATATACACTTCTTGTTTAAAGTAGATTATTACATCCGGCACAACTGTTCATAAGATCACTTTTACTCAACATTTTGAGCGGCTAACACTGTCAGTTCCATGTACTAAAAACCTTTATTTTATATAAAGATTATTATTATTATTATTATTATTATTATTATTACTATTACCAAAAGTAATATACACATTTTCAGCAAGATGTACCACTTTTTTGGCCTAAGTGCAGAAAGGGAAACAACAACAGTTCTGACCTTTTTTGGCAACAGTATATAACATATATATTCTTATATACATTACTGCACAATAAGGAATTTGATTACTAAATACTAGTCATTACAGCATGACTAACACACAAATGAATCAACTCCAATTAGCACATGAACAACAGTATACAAATGTGTGCACATAGACTCTGTATGTGTATGTTTTTGTTGAAGAGTTCTTCTCTGGTGGGAGAATTGGTACCTTCTTTTCTTGCCTGGCGTATTTCCAGCCTCAAGTATATAAGGAAAAGATTTAACCACCTGAACAGCTTTCACAAACTTTCATGAGGAGGCCAATCTCCCGTTTGGAGTGCTTGTAAAGTCTGCAGTTTTAAGTCTGCATCTTTCTGAGTTAAAAATATATATATATTACACATCACAGTCACAACACTAGATACTGTATAACCTCTCCTTATGAGCAATACCCACCCACTACAGTAATATCAGCTGTAGGCCAGCAGGTAAATGTACAAATTTTGCGGGATTCCAGAAATGGATAAATAGATTAATTTTCCAGATTTATAGAAATGCTTCAAATCTGTTATCTTCACAATTATGTTTTTGACAGCTGATACAATGAACATGTAGAACATTGAGACAATGTTCTAGACATGGGCTGCATATCTTGGGGCCCTAAATCCAAGAAACAGGAAGCTGGTTTAGAGGAGGTGCTTGGACAAACCAGAGGTGGCTTGGATGCTCTGAATGATGCAGAGTGGGACATGATCCAGTGCACCTCTGATGACTTTATTGGAAAACTGGTGAATGATATCATTTAATTAAAATAAAAAAGGTT
The DNA here is from genome assembly GCA_030014215.1 of Clariallabes teugelsi. NCBI lineage: Eukaryota > Metazoa > Chordata > Actinopteri > Siluriformes > Clariidae > Clariallabes > Clariallabes teugelsi. Next base: position 25,756,111 of record JAQMYG010000038.1, on the reverse strand, counting down.
CAGAGCAGTGAAAGACAAAGAAGAACTGCCATCCTGAACAGATTCTTTGTAATACACAAACATATTCTGTTTGCCTGTGGCCCTTCACAGTATTCAAGGGATGTGGATAAAATCCAGCAAGTGTTCCTGCTACTAACTAACCCAATGTGCCAAATTACTTCTTCTAACAGTGTCAGGGTGTTCCAGACATCCTGTCTGGAATCATTCTGCAGGGAAGGGGCATTCTGCAGGCCCAAAGTAGAACATAAACATTGTGATATAGTTTTCCAGTTGCTAGCAGTACTCTTGTTTTAAGCCTTATATGATTGTTATTAAAAACAGGCCTAAATATATTGTCATATGTGAAAAAACAGAATTATAAAGATGCAGACTACTCGTGCGTTATATCACAATGTAAGGACAAGACTAAATATGGAAGTTATCAGACATTCTGCGATGTGAATTATGTAATTAAAAAAAAATCATAGATCAATCATGAGTTGATGTACGTTTTTTGTATGACATAATACATGTATGAATCCCTATGTATACAGAGTAGTTTTCTCCCGTGCTTTGTGGACCCAGAGGGAGCTACTGAGTCCTATGAACTTATCAAGTGCCTATGATGGGATCCAGTTTGACCCAACATGGTCAAGTCATGCTGCCTACTCAACACCATGTGGAGGTCAATGAAATGGCCTCCCACTCCAGGAATCAATCATGTGCTATGGGATGCCATGTTCTATGGCACGCACTGCCTAAATCATGCACTGCTCCATGCCATGCTCTAACTGACCTGTGCTGTTATGCCAGAGATAGTCACTGTCCTGCCTGAGGCTTACTCTGCAGTGTCCCAGCTAGGCCATGGTTCAATGCACTGTGTCCTCTGGCACTGAGGACCCTCTGCTGGCCCAACTGGCTGGCTTTAACAACAGTGTGCTTTTACCACCACCCAGCTTTAAGGACACTTTTTTTTGCCACCACCTAGCTTAAAGGAAACCTTATAGAGGAAGCCACCACCTGGCTCCAGGGACACTTTATTGCTGCCACCACCAGGCTTTGAGATTGCATCAAGCATTCCCCAAAGGCACAAAAAGTAGTGCCTCTTGTTCAGACCCAGTGCCTGTGCCAAGCTCAGACCCGATGCCCATGCCCAGCTCCAACCTGGTGCCCATACCAAGATCCAGCTCTGTGCCAAGCTCTGACTCATTGCTTGTACCAAGATCCAGCTCTGTGCCAAGCTCTGGCCCAACTCCTGTGCCCGACTCTGAGTCCCATGCCAAGCTTCAGTCTTATATCTGTGTCAACATATTCAGTGGCACAGGGTGAATTCTGCTTTGTCTAATCAAAGCCTCACCTTTGCCTGTTGATAGATAGCCTGTGTTTAAGTTGGGTCTTTGTCATGTGTCTGTTCTGTTATCTGTTCTTTTCAGGTCACTGTTTGATTCTTTGTTCATGTTACCTTGTCTGCCATTGTTGGTAGTTCCTAGGCATAGCTACTATTCATGAAAGTAGCATTTGTATTTAATTTGTTGAAACTCCACTTTAATAAACATAAAGTTAGTAAACAGTATCATTGAGAATTTTTTGGAAACTCAAAAATGTGTAAAGAGCAGGGCCAAAGACCACTTCTAAATGTGTATGATCTCCTATCCATCACAAATCACTGTCTTAAAAAACTTTATAAATCTGTAATTCAATTCAATTCAATTCAATTTTATTTGTATAGCACTTTTAACAATTGTCATTGTCGCAAAGCAGCTTTACACAATCAAAAGAATTATTTAAGTTTGTATGGAATGTGAATGTGTATGAATAAAAAAAAATAAAAAAAATCTATATCATGATGTAGGCCTATGAACATTTTAACACCATTCATTGTAGCATTTACAAATGCAACTTAAGGCTTAAGGAAGCCATATATCAATACTGTGCAGTGGCATCAAAGACTTCTCTGGGCTCTGTCTCACCTGAGATGGACAGTGGAACACAGGAAATGTGTCTTGTGATCCGATGAGTTAACATTTCAAATAGTTTTTAAAACAACAGTTGTCATGTTCTCTGGGTCAAATAAGAAAAAGATCATCCAAGCTGTTATCACCAACAGGTCCAAAAACCAGCATGAGTCATGGTGTGGGGGTGTCCCAGTGCCCGTGGCATGGGTAAACTGCATATCTGTGACAGCACCATTAATGTAGAACAATATGTTTTTTTTTGGAGCAACATATGCTGACATCCAAACACCAATTTTTGCAGAGACATCCCAGTATTTCCCAGCAGGACAATGCCAAACCACAGTCTGCTCTAATTAAACATGCATGGTCTTGCATGGTCTTTAGTGCCTAAATGCCATAATGCAATGCAAATTTTATTAACAGAATTGATGACAATGGTAAACAGTCAATTGTCCCAACTTTTTTGGAGAATGTAGCAGCCACCACATTTAAAATTAATTGTTGTAGAGTTTTCAATACAGCGCAAGGTGAAGTGATTTTATAGATGATTTTTTTTCTGGTTTAATTCCCAATTTCCACACTGTCCCAACTTTTTTGCAATTTAGAATTTTGAGTTTCTTCTAGTGTATAGGACTAACCAGAGATTTAAGGAATTAACATTATTCTTTTTTAAGGATTTATCTACCTGGGAGCTAAATTACATGAAAAATGTTCATTGACAGGTTATCAACATCTATTATAACATCTATCATTAACTCTAAAATAATAATTTTAAAAAATGGGTTCAATCCAGGTAAATAAAAAGTCTCTCTCTAATTTGGTTCTACAAGGTTCTATCAAAAGCACTAATCAGTCTGTCGGAATGTACACCAGAGGGTCAAGCAGTGGTAGATTCTTTTAGATTCTTTTTGGTTCTGCAGTAATGCTATGTCTGCTAATTCCAGGTGTATAATCTCCTTTAATTATTAAAACAGTAAAGCATATTGAGTTACAATGATTCAGTCTCATTGTAGCTGCATTTTAACCTTTAACATTGTTACAAGCATAAACAATTCTGAAATGAACTATTTTATCTTGTTTGTTTGTTTTTTTTTACACATAATTTCAAGCTTTAGCAGCTTTAATATATCAAGTAACTGGTTAGTGATTATAATATGGCAAGCTAAAAGAGCATTACATTATGTGGAATTTGACCGTTGTAAACCTCTTGACTAATTATTTTTGTACAAAAACACTTGCCAGCTATATGGAGAGAATTTTTTAAACTATTACTTAAATTTAATGAAAAGTCGATGTTAAGGTACCGTCAGGTACCAGGGCTGTTAGAAAGAAATATGGTTACTAAAGATGCATTTCAGCATGAAAGTCTATACTGGGATTCTGGGATTCATTAGAAGACACAATACTTTCCTCTTTTATCCTCAGCAACTTACAAAATAAATCTTGATTTTGCCAAGATTTAAACCCAGGTTTAGCAATCTTATTCTACAGCTATCATAGTATTCTCTCAAGACTCTTCACTAAACTGATAAACTCTCTAATAATTTCATGTTTATGTAATTTTATTTCATCTTACATGTCTACTTTCTTTGGGTGATTCCTGGCATGGGAAACAAAACATTGAATCCAGGAAAATTTTAAGCCAAACATGTGTATTTGAGCTCAGAGTGGCCAAATAGAAAAAAATATTGGTCAACAAGTCAGCAACTTGATGTCGTTCACAGACTCAGAGCAAGGCTTTGGCCAGTGAAGGCTACTGTAAGATCAATAATAATAATAAGTTTTCAAAGTGGAAAAATGATTAACGACATTACATTTATTATTTACTTACCAGATTGGACACATACATTCCACAAAACATAGAGTTTATTTTCCCTGGGGAAGTGTACAAGTGGGCAAGTGATAATGTTGAGCACTGAGTGAGATTAGGTTGCTGTGACTGATGTGAGCAGAGGGCATGTGGAACATCTGGTGGGATGTCAAGCATACTAATGAGCTCTTTGGCCAGTGGCTGAAAGAAGCACAATTTTAAAGATGTATTCTTGATACAGACCTTTAATATAATAAAATCACATTTTAAACATGCTTTTTAAGTATATAAATACACTATATTGCCAAATAGCTTTAACTCTTATACTGTAGGTACGCTTTCCACAAGGTTTAGGTTTGTGTTTATTGGAATTTTTGAGCATTCCTCCAGAAACGCATTTGTGAGGTCAGACACTTATGTTGGATGAGTCTCCGCTCTAGTTCATCCCAAAGGAATTCTATCGCATTAGAAAAGGTGTTCAACCCGATAGAACACCTTTGGGATGAATTATAGCGGAGACTGCGAGCCAGGCCTTCTCATCCAACATCTGTGTCTTACCTCACAAATGCGCTTCTGGAAGAATGTAGTTTTGGCCTTTGTCCATTTCTGTTGCTTCTACATACAGTATGAAGATTGTTAGTGGCTTACACATTGATGATTTCAAGGAAGATGCAACTGCATAATATTAAAAGACCAACACATTATCAGGATGACTTCTGTCCACATACACATGAAATGAGTAAAAGACACCTTTGATTCCTAGTCACCTGTCAAACACCTTCTCGAAAGCCTTCCCAGAAGAGTTGAAGCTGTTATAGCTACAAAGGGTGGGCCATCCAAAAAGATTTGCTTGGTCCCTGTGCACATGTGATACGTGATCTTGGACTGCCTTATTATGACAGCTGTGGTCTCAAAAACCTTTTTATTAATTGGGAGCCAGGGCCTTTTAAGTTTGTAAGTGTGTTTTCACATTTGGTCCCTTTCAGCCCTTAAAACTCAATTATGCAATTACCTAGCATTTTGCTCATAGACACTTTAAGTAAGCATAATTTACAAATAAAGACAATATAAATATAAAGATAATATATATTTTAGTATCTGTTTTTTTATATACATGTCTTGTAAAAGCATAATTAGTAATGCCCAGCATTATGAGTGATGTCCTCAGGGACATATTTTCATGCACCAGGTGAACTCTGTGCAGTGTGTGGTCCTTGAGTATCAATAGTGCCACATGCACATCAGTTTGGTCTGTTCTGGCGTGGCTTCAAAGGCTGTTTATCAAGCTCCACTTAGTCCAGAATGCAGCAGCGAGAATCCTTACTAGAACAGCGAAGATATGAGCACATTACCCTTATCTTATCCACAATGCATTGGCTCCAAGTTAAATTTCCCATGGATTTGAAACTACCACTATTTATGTATGAAGTACTAAATGGTTTCTCACAACAGTACAATAATTTAAGTTGGAGATATGGGGGACATAGAGTCTTAGGGTGAACTGGTATGTTTGGATGCTGTCTTTCTCCACTCTCATTGATCACTCAGGTTTGTTGATGGAAGATTGACTGTTTGCTTTACTTCCCACGGAGCCCTCAATTCTGTGTTTCCTTCTGGCTCTGCCTTTTAGTTATGGTGTCATAGTTAGTCCTGCCAGAATCCCTGCTTGCACTTTTTCTCTCCCTCTCTCTCTCTTTCTCTCTCTACCTCTCTGTTAAGCTAGTCCTCTGTCCTCCGGACCTGTCTGACGTATAATGGTGTCCTGCTTCTGGTTGGAGATCTTGTCAGATGGAGGCCCCTTGTGGTGCTTTAGGAATGCGTGTTGTGACTGGGGATGATACCACTTGGCCATGAAGATGATTTTGACTTTAAGCTGATGCTCACAGCTGTTCTCTGATTTCTTGTGGCTGCAGTCCCTCAATAGATCAGGACTGGAAATCCTACATAAATTATAAAAGTGTACTCCATATGAACTTAAACACCTCTCTTGTTATACTGAGTTTGCAGCCTCCTAACACACAGTATGATTGCAAATCAATCCATGCTTTCACCCAAATTCAATATCACCCTGACAAGGATGGGTTCCCCATTGAGTCTGGTTTCTCTCAAGGTTGCCCTTGGCTTGCTCATCAGGGACAATCTGATAATTATGATTTATACATATTTCCACACACTTTTAAAAATCATTTAAATATTTTTTTTATTCTGTAAATCTGTTTTGTGACAATGACCATTGCTAAAAGTGCTATAAAAATAAAACTGAATTGAATTTAATTTAATTAAAGCTCCCTGTCTCCATTGCAGTAGTAGAGAAGAAAAGACAAGCTAATAGAAGTGCTGAGAGTCAGCATACAACAGCTTTTTACGCTGTGCAGCAAAATATTTCAGTATTGAAGGTATTCTCTATGAAAGTTTCTAATCAAAGACATGTACAAGGTTTACAGATTTTATTCATTTCTGTATTTTAATTGCTTTTCTTCTGTAGATTTGGCCTTTGTCCATTTCTGTTGCTTCTACATATGAAGCTTGTTAGTGGCTTACACATTGATGATTTCAAGGAAGATGCAACTGATTATTAAAAGACCAACACATTATCAGGATGATTTCTGTCCACATGAACATGAAATGAGTAAAAGACACCTTTGATTCCTAGTCACCTGTCAAACATGCATGTGTTTTGTCCACAATTGTTCGCTGGCAGCAACAGTGCAGCAGACTTTGAGCCCCAAGCTGTCTCTTGAACTTTAACAATGGGGATATTTACAAATGCCACGTCACTGGCATGCCTAAAATTGTGGACTTTAAGGGCCTTATACTTTGACACTGCAGTGGCACTGGAGAAGGTGAAATGCATGTAAATCAGACTGTCCTCCTCTGAGAGTCTGAGGAAATATGTTGCATCTCAAGGGCACCATGTTGCCTGTATTTACGGCACTGATACAGACTTAATGGCTACATGTGTATTATTGTTGCAGTTCTATAGCAAATGCACGTTTCATACTCCCACATACACAACAGACATCCGACACTGATGGGCACTTGGAGTAAGAATGTTGCCCTAATAAAATGAAGTATTGGGGGGGGGACAGAGATTATGCTATTCATGGATGATTATTCAATATGATATTGTTCTAAATTAACAATAATGGACAAAGTAAATAAATAAAAACAACATTTATTCAACATGTAAGCTAAATATTTGTTGCCTGAATGCCTACAATCAGCTTATACACTAACAATTAAACTGGGAACTCCATTGTGTGAAGGAAATGGGGAACAGATGTGCAGTTTAGCTGCTTTTCCTTACTTCAAGAACTCATACAGCAGCATTTAAAAACTCACCAATGGTTGATACAACCGTTGCCACAAAGTAAAACGCCCCTGTAAAATCCCATCGCGGTCGGAGGGCATCGGCCCGCATCCCGGCGGCCGCAGCGGTTTCGTACTCGCGTAGGAAGGAGCGAAGTTCGTACACACTGATGTTGAAAGCGTCGCTGAAGTTGTGCAGTGTGTGATTCCAGCGTGCTCGGGCTCGCACCTCCGACGGCCGCTCGATGGCTGAGAAGACCGCGGCGCCGCACAGAAGGTATGCGAGGATGAGCAGCGCCAGCAACACGAAGCGCCCGTTATCCTCGTTAACGTGCAGCGAGCGGCAGCCCGGGAGTCTCTGCCTTGCGGACATCGCGCATGTTTCAGCACCACGAGTACGCGGGACAGCAAGCAGCTCCACCCTGGGGCGCACAACCACACTGGCCAGCACCTGTGCTCCTGCTCTCCATCCTTCCAAAAATCCCGAACACAGCGCGAAAAATTAAAATGAGAAACAAAATTAAGTTCACCCGGTTTCTAAATCGGCTCATCATGAACGCTCAGTTTCCCTCTCAATCGTAGAGATAAGAGCATCATAACTAATTACTGCCATGATACTCATGATCAAGCTAAAGCTTCTGGTAAAATATTTGGTGACTATATTATTAAACACATTTCAGCACCAGCAGCCGCGGGACAGCGGGCAGGCACGCTAAACAGCACTAGCAATCTAGAAATTCCACCGGCAAACTACGCTTTTTATAGTAACATGACAAACATGGGTTTATGGGATCATCAGACCCAACCTCTGGGTTGGAAATATCATGTCGATGCATCGTTGAGTGCCCCAAATTGTCCAGTGGATTCAATAATGAACGAAAATGTAGCGTCGGTGTCCAGAGTGGAAAAAGTCATTTTTGTTAAGACTGCAGCACTGTTCATTGACGCGACCTTCGTGTTGCCGATTCATACAGACTGTAATGCCGTATGAGGCACCTTGCTCCGCGCTTGGGTCGTTGCACCAAACTAGCCGTCCACAAAAAACAAAACAAAAAAAATCAGAAATGTTAGCAAAAGATATTACTTGGTCCGTAAAGAGAAAGACACACTTTTAGCCTTTTCATTAGTATCATCTTTGAACATCTTTGACTGCACACACAAAATAAAAAAATAAATAAAGACGAGATTAGATGCACATAATGCAGTGTAGCATCCCATCAAATTTGCGCATGCTTTCACGATGCCACTGGAACAGCAAATAAATTAGGGTTCTTGTTTCGCGTTAGGTTGTATATTATTTTACATGTGAGTAAAGTATGCTTCGTTTCAGAGTTTTCTTTCCGTTAAATTCTTCGCTGCCGCTTGAACAGGACAATGCAGGACCTTGGATTAGAATCAATGGTGGCTGATTCTATAATCTCTGCACGTTCAATCCAAAGTGATCTCGCTTTTAGTTTACTGTATTTCCTTTTTTTGTTTGCTTTCTCATATTCACTTCTACTGAGTCATTAAATGACTGAGCAATCGTTTGCGAGGAAAATGATGAAACCGGCTTCACTGGTAAGCGAAACTGTCCTCGAAGCAGCTCAGCCCTTCCAGTGCGCGAGTGAGGAATGGCCAGACTAGAGGGCGGGGCTTTACCGAAACGCGCCAAGGAAACAGGACGCGCATGCGTAATGTTAACATAACGCACTACACACTGCAGAAACTCACTAAAGCTCTTATCAGACATGGGGTATGAAACGTTTTTGGTTCATCAGTCCGTAAAAACTTCGTCTTTTGTCATTAAGACATAACTTCCTTCTATGTTAATACTCTAAGGGCTTCTTTAGGTGCATTCCAACACTTGGTAGCTCCCTGTGAAGTGTACTGCAAACTGCGAAGGGTATTCAGCCATGTTAACATGATTCCAAACCTTAAAAAGCAAAACTGCTCAAACATTGCAGGAAACACCTGAACAACGGTTAATTTCACCGGAAGCTGACAAGCTCTCTCTTTCTCTCTGGAGTAAAGCACACACATACACACAGACATATACTGTATATCGAGCAGCCATAACATTATGGCCACCAGCTTGATATTGAATAGGTCTCGCCACACTGTAAAAAATCTGACCTAGGGTTTACTTTTAAAAAAATTATGGCAACAAAGTGACACCTAACATATTTAAGTAAATTTTACTACTATAATAATGAGTAAGAAACATAGAATAAATTATTTAAATGTAAGACAAAATATATATTTAATTGTAAATTAAATCAAGTCTTTTATTGTGT